>CM052445.1:66368208-66379261 GCA_028533085.1 Varecia variegata | reverse complement strand
AGCTCTGCAAACCCAGGACACAGGGCCACGTGTCAAATCGCTCGGGGTTGCAGGGCACGTCCCTCCACAGTTCTCCTTCCTGCACGCTGCGCAGGTCGGCCGTCAAGAGGAGGACGGGATGGGCCGTGGCAGGGTCCAGCTTTACGTCAACTGTGGAGAGAATTTTGTGGAACACGTGAGAGGATGGAAAGGATCGGTGAATCTGAGGAAGCCAGTGAGGAGGACAGTCACACAGGTGCTTGTGCTTCTCTCTCTGACAGCTCCCAGAGAACACAGGTCTGTGTGTCACCCTGCAGGTCACCGAGCTTATTCACCACTACTTTCTGGTGTATTCCACTGTTATCTCTGCACAATCCAGACTCATTCATTTCCCCAATAAAAGCATAACCATTGATGACAACAAGCCAAATGCATGGTCATTTAGATTCCTTTCATCTACATCCAAAGCAATTTTTTAAAAGAGGTGGGGTCTTGCTATGTTGTCCAGGCTGGTGTGCAGTAACTCTTTGCAGGCATGATCATGGCACATTGTAGCCTCAAAATCCTGCACTCAAGGGATTCCCCTGCCTCAGCTCCCCCGAGTAGCTGGGACTACAGGAGTGCAATACAGTGCCCGGCTTATCTCCAAAGTCTCTGGGTGCACTTAGGTGGCTCTTCTGCATTTAACATAAAATTTATAAACCCCTTAGGGATTTTTTTCCTTAACATCTATGGGAAAATTCCACTGATATGAAATCCACTACTTTCAAGGTTATGTGACTGTGGTGAGCAGAATTCCAAAATGGATCCTATGACCTTCACACTCTGGCGTTAGCCTCATGACTATGTCACCTTACATGACAAGAGAAGACTACGTGGGTGGGCCGGATCTCATGGCATGGGTCCTCGAGAATCAGAAAGGTTTCTCTGCCTATTTGGTTGGTGGCAGAAGGAAAAGTCAGTGAGATTAGGATGCGATATGTCATTGCTGGCTTTGAAGATGGAAAGGTCACATGAGCAGAAAGGCAAGTGATATCCAGGGCTGAGAGTGGCCTCAGCTATCACCCAGCAAGACAGCAGGGACCTTAGCCCTACAATCTGCAGGGAGCTGCATCATGCCAAGGACCTGAATAAGCCTGGATTCTTGCCCAGGCCCTTCGGAGAAGCCCAGCCGGGCCACACCCTGACCTTGGCCCTGGGAAAGCCTAAGCTGAGGGGCCAGCGGATCTCACCTGGGTATCGGATCTTCAGAATTAACAAATGGGTACGATTTTAGCCACTGAGTTTGTGGTAATTTGTTATATAATGATAAAAAACTAATAGTGATACTGTAA
This sequence comes from Varecia variegata, assembly GCA_028533085.1. Taxonomy (NCBI): domain Eukaryota; kingdom Metazoa; phylum Chordata; class Mammalia; order Primates; family Lemuridae; genus Varecia; species Varecia variegata. The sequence continues at coordinate 66,377,948 of CM052445.1, read as the reverse complement.
AGTCCCAGGGAGACTGATGTGACCTCTGACCCGTATACATAATAAATACGCACATCTAGATGTGAAACCTCAGTGAAGAAAGAGGGTGTACAACATTAAGGCTATTTCCTTATAAGCATTCAAAAGTAGTGAATCCATTAATGTAGCTTTTTAAATATCATAACAATTACTACCACTACTGCTACTACGAATACCACCATTCTTACTTGTCTTTAAACCACGTCTGGTGCAATGTCATCGATACCCAAAGTGGAGTGGCCACGTACCTAGGCACCCCGTGTGCTTCATCTATGCGAACTCGAACAGCCACCCTGACTGCAGCCATGACCATTCCTACCTTAGGCACCTGGAGATTCAGAGGCAAAGAGTTTATGGGATTTCCCCAAACTCTGCAGGGACTAAATAACAGGACTGAAAGGTAGGGCCCCCTGGAATTGTGTATTTAACAGTCGTTATGTCTTTACACGGCATTCCTGTGCCAGCACGTTTCTTTGCTTCATTTGTAGCAAAGGAGACCTGTGAAATGGCTTTTGAGAAGGTCTAGCTCCCATTCCTCCCCCTACCCTTTCTCTCTCAAACTCTACTGCTCCTGATATGATCACACTGGAACCAAACCGCCCACGTCCGTCTTCCCAGGGACCTCCACGGTGATGAACAGACATTTGTCAGAGTTCATCCTAAGTGATTTTTCTACAGCACTCAATACTCAAAAATCCACTTGTCCCGGAAAGCCACCCTTCTCCCCAGGCACCAGTCATCTGTGCTTTCCCTCCCTCTCTACGTGCTGCTCCTTCTTGGTCCCTTTTGCTGTCCCCTCCTCCTCCACGACCTGGAGAACCTTACGGTCTCAAGACTGGGACCTCTTCTCTCTCTCTCTGTCTCTCTCTCTCTCTCTCTCTCTGCACTCCCTGTGTGTTCTGGGGTTTGCTGGCTTATTGCTTTAATGAAATTCCATTCACATCCTGACTGATTGCAAATGCATAGACCTTTCTCCCGAAACTCCATACTTGGAAATTCATCTGCCTCCCTGGCATCCACATTTGCATATTCAGTCTTCGCCACAACACTCACATGCCCAGAACCCAACCCCTCCCTCTGCATCACTTGGAGCTTTCCCCACCAATGGAAACTGCAATCTCATTTTGCTAATTCTTGAGATCCAAAACCTTGGAGTCATTCATGGCTTTTCTCTTTCCCTGACATGTCATATCTAACTCAACAGCAAGTCTTACAGCTCTGGCTTCAAAACATACCAAGAACCTATCCATTTCTCAGCACTTCTGGTACGAACACCTGTTCCAATCCACAATCATTTCTCATTGAATTACTGGAAAGGTCCCTAAGGGCTTTGTCCTCTTCAATCTTCTCTCCCTCGGGAATTTACTCACAATAAAGCATACAGAGTGAGCCTCATAAAACACTAGTTTAATCATGCTAGTTTTCTAGTTACAGCCTTTCAATGATTTCCTATTTCACCAGAGATAAAGTAGCACACTCGCAGTGGCCTGCCTTTCTGGGCCTTCCTTGGTCTCTCCAACTCTTCAGACACTCCCCCTGCTACAGCCCTCGCGCGGCCCGCCTCCCAGTTCTGGGCACCTCCGCATCCTTCCCTCTCGGGCCTCGCCCTCCTGTCTGCTGCCTGGATGCTCTGCTCCAGCGCACATGTTTGCTGAGCTATTCCTCACGGGCTGAGGTCCTTCCCGGTCTCCTCGCTCAACTGAGAGCTTCTAGTCACCCTCCTTTTTTCTTCAATATTGTATATCATCTTCTTACATTCTGTATATTTTGGTTAATTTAAGTAAATACATGCAATGTGAAACTCTAAATTTGTAGCATAACTTTTTGTTGTTGTTGGTGTTCAATGATATATTACAATGCCTAGAAGAGTGGCTGTGATAAAATGGAAATAATGGTTGAATTGATTTATTAATTATTTCATTCAATAAAAAGAAATGGGACTATGAGGTCGCTGAGTCTGAGAGTACCATGATGATAATCACAAAGTCATGCAGTTGGTATATGTTCATCTGCCCATGAGAACAGATCCTGAATTACATGTAGAGATAGGTCTTCTCATTATGGGACAAAACTCTTTCTCTGTAAGCAGTGAAGCCACTATTTGCTTTCATTACTAGCCATAAATTAGATTTGAAAATGAAATTTAAAAAATACTGTTTTAAAGAATATAATAAGACTGAACAGATTAATTTATTACACTAGTTATTCCTACATAAAAATCATTGATTGAATATGTTTGGCTTTATTGATTTATAAATTCAAGCAACTCATCAAATTGGTAGCCAATAAATTATACCAAACTTCTCATTAAATGATAACTTTGCAATATTTTCATATTGACTAATTTGGGGTGTGGGGGGGTTCAAATATGTTTAATTTAGTCCTCTAAATAATATATTGTTTTATCATTTTATAAATATGGAAATGGAAATGTACTGGAACTGAGGTTACTCATATCACAGCTAATAAAAGATGAACTCCACTGGCAAGCCCATTGTTCTAACCAAATGTATGGGTGTCTGTGACTCAGTACTCTTTAGGATTGTTCACCAGTATCCCAATCCTCATTCTTCTGGGCACAGTGCACCCTCCCACTCAGGGAGACCAGGGAATTTTTCCCCAAAATAGGGCACCCTGGTATGCTGATTATTTTAAATTAAAGGGCTTTGAGGACCCGCAGACACTGGAAGAAGCTTTTCTCTAATACTCCTTTACCTGCCTAAAGTCCAGACCTGCCAAAGAAGTAAACAATTACAACTGGTCCTTTCCCTGAGTTTTCATTCATTTAACTCACATTGTAGGAAGAGAGACTGAAGTCTGTCAACACACTTATACAGACTTTAGTCACAAACCACTGTGTGCTCTGTGGGCTGAACAGACTTTGTTCCAGGCCACTGTACGTTCTCCAAGGCCACTGAATTTCCTAAAAATCATTTACTACCCCTCTAGTATCATTCGTATTTTCCCATCTTCCATTCTCCCCCAAAAAGGGTCTATTAGCATCTGTAGGTCACTGAGGTATTGAGTAATCATGCTCCTGCGACTTCCCCATGCTTTGCATGTTAAAATAAAACTTTGTATGCCTTTTCTCCTATTAGTTTGCCTTTTCTCCTATTAGTTTGCCTTTGGTCGGTTGATTCTCAGCAAGCCTTCAGAGGGTGAAGGGTAAGTTTTCCCTCGGCCCCTACACCCAGGCACACAGCTCAGAGTTTGGCACAGCCATGAACTACTCAGGGGTCCACATGTGCCACTTCAGCACGCATGCCTTCAAGGGCAGAGCACGAGTCGCCATAGCTGTGCCACTGTGGAGTATATACTGTTTTCTGACATACAGCTCTAAAACCTTTGGACTCTCCCTAGAGGTAAGAATGTCTTTTGTATGCTAATGACACGACCAGTGGTTGCTTGGGTGGGGGTGGGGCCTAGAAAGCCTCACGGTGGGGGGGTGCTGGTTGCCAGGGGAACCAGCCCGTGAGTAGAGGGCTGGAACTTTCAGTCCTACAAGTCTCCCCCACACGCACCACTAGGGAGGAGAAGGGCTGAAGGCGGAGCTGATAAACCACAGCCAAAGGTTTAATCAGTCACGCCTACATAGTGCTCCACAACACCCCAAAGGATTTCGTTCTGAGAGCTTCCAGGCAGGTGAACACACGGAGGGTCCTGGAGGGGGGCCTGGCCAGAAAGGGCATGGCAGCTCCGCGCCCCTTCCCCATGCCTCGCCCTATGCACCTCCCCATCTGCCTGTTCTTACCTATCCTCTCCACACCCTTTATAATAAATGAGGAAATGTGCCTTAATAAGTGTCTCCCCTGAGTTCTGTGAGCAGCTGTAGCAAATTAATTGAACCCAAGGAGGGGGCTGTGGGAACCCCAATTTACAGCTAGTCGGGCAGAGGCCCAGGTCATGAGCTGCGCCTAGGCCTGGCATCTCGTGGACGGGGCAGACTCGTGGGCCTGGCCCCAATCTGTCAGATCTGACGCTACCCCAGGTTAACAGTGTCAGAATGCAATTGAATCAGAGGACCCTGGCTGCAGTGTCTGCTGGAGACCTGACTGGCTGTGGCCTCGGAGAAATCCCTACACGTTCTGGTGACCAGAGGTGCTGTGCTGTGTCGACCGCGCAAGAGAATTGCCCGATCTCTTTCGTAACCATGAAAACCAGCGGTTCACAATCTAAGCTGCTGGAACTTTCCATTATTTGAGCCACAGAGGGATGTGATTATGGGGCCTGAGTCACGTGACAGGCAGCTGTAACCTTGGTTTCTCTGGCTAGAGATTAGTCTTCTCCCTTACTAACAGTGGCTGGTAAAACGTTTGAAAGAGGAAAGGGCGCCAGGGAAGCCCCTTCCCTCTGCACTGTTGGTCTTCACTACAGAGTAACTTCCTTCTTTCCTCTCTCACACAAACACGTCATGACTGTCACATTGTCTAAGATGAAATGTGAAATACAGTCTTTGAAATTAAAACAAGCTGTAATTAATTAAATTGTTGTAACTCAAAACGTTTTCTCTATGACACTGGGTCTTGCATAGAAAATGTTATAATCCTACTAAATTTCTTTGTTTTCTGTCTATATAAGCAAGACCTTAACTTTTAACTTTGGAGCACTGACCGCCATTTCTCTGGAGTCTGTGTTTCCAGGTGGCTATCCCCACCTTTTTGCTTGAATAAATTCCTTAAAACTGGGTTCCGATTCTTTCAATTACTTCATTTCAGGTTGACATGCCCTCCCCTTTCCCATGGCTCCCAGCACCAGGAAGGAGGTGAAGCTCCAAGAAGACAGGACAGAAAAGTCCCCACACGCCAGTTCCCACAATCTCATAACAAACCCATAGCACACTCTCAAAAGAATCTCTGCTCACTGTGGCCATGGAGACTGTGGGTTCTGTCTGTCACTACAGCCTGCCCTGCATGGAACAAACTGCAATACCAGCCAGACCCCAGGCATCACAGCGCCCCAAGCCCTGAGACGCAACCCACCTTGGAACTTCTTCAACATTTCCCTCATCCCGGGGACGCGACACACTGTCTTCAGCTGCAGGGGGACGGTCTCTGGTTCCAGCCGGGTGACAGCCTTACTTCTGAGACGGGCACAGAGCCATCAGCTGTCAGTAGGGTCACCCACCATCCTCCTCCACCTCGCCCGATCCCTTCACTGATTCAGAAAGGAAACATACCTGTCCAAGGCTCCTCTCACACCCTGAAAGTGAAAGGGAAACACAAACAGGTGGGAGTTAGACCTTGGAGTTGATTTTGACAGTTAGACTGGGGACACACCAGGAAAATTTCTTTAGGAATTATTGGAAATAATTAATGATTAAACTATAGGGGATGATCAATCTCTTGTCATTAAAGACAAAAACAGGCTGTCATTTAATTTTTTCAAGATTCTGAAATAATAGAATCAGTAATAATTAGAAAAGAATTAGAGAGACTACACAAAGTTTAGATTAATTCCTATAATTAATTCAATGTTAATTATTTTTTGAATTGGTAATTCTGGCACTTGGATTATTTTAACAGAGCTACATTCTGCACCTAATACAGATGGAATTTGGATAAAAGTAGATTCTAAATATTTGCAGAATTTATGTAAGGAACAAGGTTATGTATAGACATAAAATATTTTTCTCAATGTCATTATAAGAAAACCCCAGATCCCTAATTCTTTGAACCAACACAGCAGAGCTACTCATATGAGTAGGTTACCTAAGTAGATAAAAAAGGAAGTCATTAATAGCTAGCAATATTTTATCTCAAAGTAGATTATTAAATAAATGTATATTTATTGATAAATAAATATACCTAGGAAACTTTTCCCCTCTCCTCCTAAAAAATAGTCACCAGTCTGATAAATTGTGACAGGGCATAAAAGTATGGATATAATTCTCCTTACCCCGTATGGAAATGACAGGCCTTGGGGGTAAAATGTAGCTTACTGGGACTGGGGAGGAAAGGGAAATGGCAGCATAAAAATAAATATAAATTACTTAAGAATATATTCTCCCTAAGATTGGTATTAAAAATTATTTTAACATTTATTTGGTGCTAAGAAATGCTAAATATAAATAAGTTATGTGAAACTCAGCGAGGTAAGGCAATAACTGTTATTACTGAAACTGTCAAAGTTCTGTGTTTATTTGCTGTCTGCTACTCAGAAATTAATTCCTTTCCGACCCCTAGTTGGCTTGCAAGGAATGAGCATAGCAATGATGATAATAATGCCAATAATAGAATAAAAACAAGTTTTGCTTATCATAGATATTTTGATGGTAAAAGGAGACAAATTAAATTGAAATGGTTTGTAAATTCATTCATGTAATGATCCCCACCGTGTAACCGGCACTGTTTAGATGTAAATATTATAGATAGTTAATAGGACTGTTTATGGTCGTGGCATGTTTAGTGTCTAGACTAAGTCAGACAGGGTAGAATGAGTGGGTCGGCCGTTACCATGAGTAACTTAGCTCAGACCTCCCTGAATAAGGTGAGGGGCTGAGACAGAAAGACGTGTGCCCAGGTGAACCCCCACTGCAGGTGGCTCTGCCATGACAACGCGCACCCATCAGCAAACACGGCTTTCCCTCTTCACCTGGGATAGCGTGTCTTCAGGGGGACAAAAGCAAACATTTCCTTTCACCTGTTACTTGTCTTTCCGCTCTTCAATCCCCGGCAGCCTGGGAGCAAGCTGCGTGGGAGCCCACGTAATCCCTCCTCACCAGGCCTGGAGAGGACACGCAACACCGGCCAGGCAGCGTTGCCTGCAGTTTACTGTGCTAATTTCAAGCTGGGCAATTTGCAACAGCATTCACACCTTTGGCTGTTTACCCTGCCATGGGCTACCCAAGTCTGCCTGTGCTGGCTGTCACTGAAAACAGCAATGTCGTCACTGACAGACTGTGAGGTTGTAAGAAGCGCTTCTCACCCCCCGTAGTGTAGCTTGTCCTTCTCCTCGCTGCTTAAGTGTCCATAAATCATTAAATAAATTTTAATTTTTAAATTTGTTCTGTCTTTAGTGCAAATTACACAATTCTCTAGACTCCCTTATGATCCTGACGCTAGATTTAGGATTAAGATGCCTTCTGAGTAAATTCTAGGATGTCGTTGTCCTAAAGAACACAAAGGCCTAAGTGTCTGTCTCTGAAAGCCAGCGTCCTTGTCTCTGCCCCTCAGGCTCACGTCTGCCTGCCCTTCTGCCACCCGGCCTCACCTCCAGCAGGCCCAGGGCTGGGCGCCGGCACCTGTCCTCCAGCTCCTCCGCCAGCTCCCTCAGGGCCCGGCTGTGCTGGCCCAGCCGGCTCTGGCTCTCCCGCAGCCTCTGCAGGGCGGCTCGCTCCTCCTCCGCCAGCTGCCTCAGCTGCAGCCGCTCCTCCAGGGCCAGAAAGCCGCGATGCTTCTCAAACTCCAACCTGAAGCGCTGCCTCTGCATTTCCACCTTCTCCTGGAGGGACACAGGGGATGACGTCCCTGGCACTTGGGGCACAGTGTCTGGGCCTCCTGCCTTCGCCTGTGGGACGGTGGCGGTGGAGAAGGCAATGTCTGGCGTCCCCCTGGCCCCATAACTCTGAGGACCGATTGGCTGCATTCTAACAACACACGGGAACACAGTCCACGCCTATGAGAAGTAGCCTGGGGGAGCTTTCAAACCTAGACTTTGAGAAAGACTGTTGGGCTTGGGTTCCCATTTGCCGTGGGCTTGGGGCCAAGGCACTTTTATATTCAGTTTCAGTACCATGCATGAAATGTGGGCAAAGGAGGAGTCTGTGGGTTAGAACTACTAGCAAATATCTATTAAACTGCTGAGAACAGTGACTAGCACAGAGGAGTCCCACACGGGAAGGTACTATTTACTATCAGTCACTAGAAACACTAGAAACAATTAAATTATGATGAGATTAGAGACACCTAGATTTGTAAATATGAATAAAAAGGGGCGTAGAGATCAGAGAACACGAACGCTCTTTCACAATGTGGTGATCGGGAACCCACCGTGAGCCTCGTGTTCCCTAGAAAGCCAGCAAAGAACTTAGTCATCCTCAGGCTGCTTGAGACTGACTTCTGTCCAAATCTCACGTTTACAGTCTTGGAACAGCCTAAGGAATGTACTTAGCACAGGCTTACCATGTCTGCACTTTATTCTCTTGAGCATGTAGGACACTAACTTTAAACTGAATACGAGAGGCAAACCATCCTCCCAAAGCACCTGCACCTTGGATCCTCTGCCCTGTTTTTAAACAGTGTAACTTCTTGGTTTGACTGAAAGGCAAAACTCTAATGATCCCGTAAGACTCAACTCCTTCCCATTTTCCATCTCTCCTTCCTTCTGTCATTTTCTATATCACTAGATTCACCCAATCCCGGCTTCTTCCTAATGTCAGCCAGCTCTGCATTTCGCATTTTGATTCCCAAAGGTCTAACTCATGGAAGTCTGAGCAACTCGCCCCCACCCTGGAGCTGTGCTGCTGAGGAGTGGGGCAAACCTCTCAGCCCGGGGGAGAGCACAGCGACGTGCGTGGCATGAGGATGGCGTGGTGGGAGGCGATTTGCTTGCAGTTCATCTTCCTTTCGCACCACCCTCCTGAGCACTACGATTATATCCGCAGGTGTACAAAAAGGAAGGTTTTTTTTTTTTTAATTCAGAGTTCATTTTTATCAAACCCGTGCTTGCTGCATTTGGCGCACATGGACACATTCTTGACAGTAAATACCCCTGGCTTAGAACAGGGATCGTAGTATCATCTCTACTTGAGAATAATCAGTACAGTGTTTAAAGATGCAGGAAGGCCGATCTTGGTTATGGGGATTCTGATTTCATAAATGTCTGATCAGGCCAGGATTGAAAGCAATAGACTTGGATTATTAGCTCGAAACAACAAAATTATCAATCAATATTTCACTGTACCTATAATACACAGAGTGATAGGAAAGGATAGGACTTAGCCCAGAAAAAGTATACCAAAAATGGTCTTTATGGAGATATATGTCTGAGAATAGAGTAAAAGACTAAATTTTCAAGAAAAAGGAAAGAATTGGAAACATATAGAGAATGACCAGAGAAGAAGGGTTATTTGGTGAAGGAGAGAGAACAGGAATATTTTATAAAATATGTTCTATACACCATATGAAGTAATACACTGTATAAATGTATAGAACTATACACATAGTTTCTATACACAGTTGAAACTATAACTGGATCTTGACGCAATTGACATTTTGACCAGATAATTGTTTCTTGTGAGGTGTGGGGACTGTCTTGTGCATTGCAGGGTGTTTAGTGGCATTCCTGGCCTTCCAGATGACAGTATCACACTACACCCCCCAGCCACCACCAGTTGTGATAATCAAAAAATATTTCCAGGCCAGGTGACCATGCCCGTAATCCCAACACTTTGAGAGGCCAAGGCGGGAGCACTGCTTGAGGGTAGGAGTTCAATACCAGCCTGTGCAACAAAGTGACACCCCATTTCTCCAAAAAAAAAAAAAAAATAGCTGGGTGTGGTGGTGCCTGCCTGTTGTACCAACTACTCAGGAGGCTGAGGCGGGAGGATCACTTGTGCCCAGGAGTTCAAGGCTGCAGTGAGCTATGACTGCACCTCTGCACTCCAGCCTGGGCAACAGAGTGAGACATTGTCTGAAAAAAGAAAAAATAAAAAAATCCCAGGTATGCAAAATGTCTCTTGGAGAGAGGGGCAAGATCACCGCAGGTTGTATGTGTGTATAAAT
>CM052445.1:66322052-66367708 GCA_028533085.1 Varecia variegata | reverse complement strand
AGTGCAACCCCTGTGGAAAGCAATATGGAGATTCCTTAAACAGATTCAAGTAGACCTTCCATTTGATCCACCAATCCCATTATTGGGCATCTACCCAGAAGAACAAAAGTCATTCTATGAAAAAGACACCTGCACCCCAATGTTTATAGCAGCACAATTCACAATTGAAAAGATGTGGAAACAACCCAAATGTCCACCAATTCATGAATGGATTAGTAAAATGTGGTATATATATACCATGGAGTATTACTCAGCTATAAGAAATAACGGTGATATGGCATCTCTTTGGTTCTCCTGGAGAGACTTGGAACCCATTCTACTAAGTGAAGTATCCCAAGAATGGAAAAATAAGCACCACATGTACTCACCAGCAAATTAGTTTCCCTGATCATCACCTAAGTGCACATTTGGGAGTAAAACCAACTGGGTGTCAGACAGAGGTGGGAGGTGGGGGGAGGAGATGGGAGTATCCCTACATGATGAGCGTGATGCGCACTGTCTGGGGAATGGACACGCTTGAAGTTCTGACTCGGAGGGATGGGGGTGGGGGAGGGGATGGGTGTATACCTACATGATGAGTGCGATGTGCACTGTCTGGGGAATGGACATGCTTGAAGCTCAGACTCGGGGGGATGGGGGGGCATGGGCAATGTATATAACCAGAACTTTTGTACCCCCATAATAAGCTGAAATGAAAAGTAAATAAATACATTAAAAATACTCACTAAAAATGTGAGTAAATAAATAAATAAATATAGAATTTCAAATTTTTCTGTGCACTGATAAGTGAATTAATCATATACCTGTGAAGAAAACTTTAAAAACAATTTTACTGAGAAATTTAAACAAAGAATTTTAAAATATTTTAGATGATATTTGAATATTTAAAAATATCAGTAAATATGTTATTTTAGTGTGATATACATGAACAATCCTTATTTTTAACTATACAACATCATTCTTAATTAATATTCAATAAACTATAGTCAAAATAACTTTAATCATTCTTAATTAACATGCAATAACCTGCAGTAAAAAATAAGTTTATAATGTTAAAAATGAGGAATCAATAACAGAACTCTTGATCCGCTATGAAATACAATGCACAGCAAATGGCCATAACTGAATGTTTCTTGGGTCAGATCTCTGTCCCAATGCATGACCATGGGCCATGGTGCTCATGGGCAATAAAAGGCTTTGGGAATCTTACCCAGATTCCTTGTGAGGAGTGGGGGAGGAAAGATGACCACGTGAAAGAGGAGCACAGACAGGTCCTTTGAAAATTAAGTTCTTGTGGTGGCCATGGGCACATAAGCATTTATGTCTTTAACTCTATCAGAAACCTATAAATGTATACCATGCCCTGTAACTTACATATTTTGTGCTGTATGTTTTTAATCATCCATATCCACCTCACTCCTAGAGGTGATGTTTATTCATCTAATATTGTCTTCTTGCCACAGAAAGGAGATGTGCAGCCCTGTCACAACAAGGCTGAAGAGTAGAGTGTGGCTTCCTGACACCGTCCCGTACCTGCCATGACCTGCTCTTACTGGAAGGCCAGGCTGGCTTGTCAAGCCTGACACCTTCTGGCTGTAGCTGTGTATGCTGCTTATGTTCCAAGTACCTTCTGGCTGGCTCTCCCTCACGTGTAGGCCTTGATGGCTTTGTAGGTGTGAGTACACTCCCTCGGCATTGTTTCAGCTGTTGCTGATATGTGCAGTTCTGTTATTTTATTTCTGCAGCTGTCAGAGAAAGTGGATACATAATCGCTTTGCAGGCTCTATCATACCTCTCTCTGCAAGCATGGAGATACTACAAGATCTAGATTTGGGATAAGACATGAAAAGACCTCCCCAAACAATGGACTATGATGCAATCCAAAAACGGTATTTTATTTATTTTTTTCCTAAAATTTAACAGGAGGATAAAACGTTATGATAGAAATTAACCATAAAAGTATTAATAACTACAAATACAAAGCCAAGATGCAGGCTGTGTAAGTAGTAACCCGAGTGTATGACCCCATATGTGGGACACATAAAAAGTTTGCAAGTCCAGACATCAGGTTCCCAACTCTGGAAGACAGTACTATGAGTACTTAAAAAGATAGATTTTTGGCTGTATTGTCCTTTCCTTCTACAAGTTTTCTAAAAAATATACACATGAATCATATTATTTTGAAAAGTATAGATTAAATTCCACATCAGTCAATAACAAATGTTAGCCTTCCCCATGAGACCATAGCATCGTGTGAGTCACTGATGTGTCCTAATGCCGGAGAGAGCCCCAGACACATAGTAGGTGCTGTGTGCATATTTGTTAAATAAGTGAATCATAAGAAAATGTAAGTGATTTTTTTGTTCCTATTCATTCATTTATCTAATCTTTTGATAGTTTATTTTAAACTAGATGATACAAATTTAACTAGAAATAATAAATTAGCTCTTCTTAATTAGACATACTTCTGTATACTGGGACTTTTAAAAAAATAATCCTGCTATATTAGGAATGGGTTGAGAATCTTTTATTTTTCAATGTGTCTTCTAAAACTCAAACTAAGCCTCTCCGACCAATTCATATATTGCATTTTCTTTGTTAAATTAACAGATTCACACTTAGAAAGAGCTTTGGTACAGATTGCTTTAATTGAATAAATTAATTAATTTGCAGGCATAATTTTTTTCATTTGGCCACACCTGTAATGAAAGTACGGTGGAAAACTATTAATACCAGTCAACAAAAAGCAGCTGTTTCATATTCAGCGGTCAGAATGGTTCACTCACTAATTGCCTGATGGCTGAATGTTAGTGAAACACCCTTTTATTTGGTTCAATTTTGGGTTCAATTTTGGTTCAATTGTTGGTACCTCTCCTAAGTTAAATTGTAAAAATCTATTTCAAAAGAATGTAAGAATAGCATCTATCCTGAGTGTTTTATCAACATCTAGGCCTCAATGGGTAGAGTCAAAATCTCAGGAGGTTGATTTCACTGTGTACTAACTTGATTGGCAAATTACAGAATACTTGGGGAACAGGATTCTCAGAAGAGCTAGATCCCCAAGAAACCCAGGGTTACTGAAAGAAGACTGCATCATCCAGTGTCAAACCCCAGCAGAAGATGGCAAATTCCAGATCTCACAATGAAAGCACATCTGAGCGTGGGCTGGAGGAGGGGAAGGCAGACACGGCAGCAGGGGCCATTTAGGGCTCTGGAAGCCAGGAAAACAGGGAGGGAGGTTCGTGCAGGAAAGTGCAAATTTTCCCAGGAAGGAATCAACATGGTGTGTGTTCTAGTGTCAAATGACATACATTTTCTTGTTTGGGTTGTTGTGGTTGTGGATGTTGAATTCAAAAATTATACTGACTGCAATAAATTGTTCCTCATTATCAAGGCAATTTTATCCTTTGCAGATGTTCTATCTTTATGGAAACAGTAAATGATCTTGCTTAAATTCAGTAGCATATAAAACTGTAACAACAAAAATGTAACCAAGAAAGAGTTCTTGATAGGTCAAAAGGCCATTTAGTATACTCTAGGTAACATTGTATCTAGGAAAAATAACATTCTTGATTATGTTTATTTTCATATAATTTCAAAGAAAACTACAAGGTTACATCTGTCTGAGGTTACACTGGTTGCCCCAGTACTAAAGCCGAGACTCAATATTTTGGGAGGCACATTTTTTTTTTACAGCTCCTTATAATTAAAGTAATTCTAGCATTGGGAAATAATCAGTATTTCAAGAGGTGCTGGGCTCCTCATTACTGAAGATATTTAAGCAATAAATGGTGATTAACAAAGTTCAGTTTCCTTGTGCATTTCAATGTGTCTTATGTGAGATACTTGAGATAACTAGGAAATCGCTGCAAATGGCCTGTAAACAGTGCAATGCTGTTTTGCTTTCCTTGTAGTCTCCCAAACCTAGCCCTCATTGTTCCCCATGTTTGAATAATTTTTTATGGATTCACTGTTCATTTTAAGTTGAATTGCATGGTAATATTCTTAAATGGAGTGAAAGCCAAGGGAAAAAAATTCCAAGATGGTGTTGTTATTTACCAAGAGAATTTAAGCACAGCTGTGTCTCAAGAAATCCTCCAACACATCTCCCTCTTTCTGAGCATGTCCATCTATGTGGACTACGGCACAATTTTCTAGCATCCCTTAGTTGTTCATTCAATGGTTTCAAGCTAGAACTTTGGGAATATTCTGCCTTCATGGCAAGACATGCACACCACTGTTATCTTGAATCCATGTCAGAATCTGTGGGAATGGCAGAAGAGCAGTCAGGTGGGATATCATGGAGGAGGTGGTATCTGAGCAGACTAGAAGGACAGGAGCAACAAGGCACCCAGAAATGTTCAGGGACAATATTTCAGGAAGCTGAAAGGTAGCTGGAAGAATTCTAAGGCAGGCAAGTGCTGGGCACAGAATGGACAAGGAGGGAAGCAGAGGGAGAGGCTGGAGTGGGGATGGGAGGAGAGAACAAGTAGGGACAGGTACTGTCAAGGCTTTGGCTTTTTTCCCCTTAAGCTTTATTGAGGAAATCACAAGTACTCTGTGGTTCAGTATATATGACACATCCAGTACTGTGCTCCTGGTGGCAAGTGCAAACATTCTGTTAAGGTATCTTTTTCACTTGATATAAACATTGCCTAGTTACTTAAAGATCACAGTCCCAGTGATTTTGCCCAAGCGTGGGAGGAGAACACAGCGCACAGCCAAAATAAGGAACTAGAGAGATGAAAAACAAAAGCACAAGTGAGCAGACAGTTGATTCCTATTTGGTGACAATTAGCAGAGGTGAATGTGCTGCTTGTTCGGTCACAATGTTTTATTCCATCACTGGAACAATTCACAGCACATCTGTGTCCCCTGCGTAAGCTGTTGTGTGTTTTAACAATCTCACTTCGGCTGCTTTATTGAGCAGGGCAGGGCAGACGTGGAAGGGCTGTAAGGAGACCACTGTGACAATCTGGGTGAGAGGGAGTTGCATTTTTTCCCAGGGAACAAGCGCTGCTGGTGGTGAATAGTGATTAAATCAGTTTATGGATATATTTTCAGGTGGAGCCAGCCAATTTGGCTGAAAAATAAGTCAGATATTGGGGTTGAGAGGGACAAGAGTCAAATTCAAGGTTTTAAGTCTAAGCAAGTGGAGGGATGGAGTGCCTGTCAATGACATGGGAAAGGCTACACTGAGGGAGGTTGGTGAGCAAGTCAGGAATGCTCTTCCGGCAAGTTGGGTAGCATTAAGTTTCATGTGCTGATTAGACGGCGTGTGCATGTTGAATAGTGCAGTTGTTTGCACAAGGCTTATATTCAAGCTTGACACATAGATTTGAGGGTTGACAGCACAGTGATGGCATTGAAAGCCAAGAGACTTCCTGAAACCATGAAGGAAATGAGGAAGGCTAGAGGTACCCAGTCTGGGCTTATACAAGTGTGAAAAGCCAGGGCTGCGGCTGAACGCAGAGAGCATGTAGTCGTGGATGTCAAGCAACAAGAGTCGATCCAGGAAGAGGGCGGGATGCACTTTGCAATGCTGCTGACAGACTGAGATGGTCAGGAATGAGGATGGATGACTGGAGAGCAGTGAGGATATGGCGGAGAAGTTCTGGGGCAATGGTGAGAGAAAAATCCTGATTGCAGTGGATTCAAGTGGGCAGGAAGCAGAGGAACTGGGGGGGCTGGGACACTGCGCCCTCCAAAAGGGAAGCCGTCCGTGGAAGGGAGCAGACAAGTGAAGGCAGCGTTTGGAGAAGAGAGGAGCATCCGGACTACTCTCTGTTTTGTCTTTTTCAAAGGGAGAGGAAACCAGCCTGTGGGCAGCTGAGGAGATGGTTTGGCAGGAAAGGGGCAGGGGGTACTTGGGAGGAGAGGAGGTGGTACCTGTGAAGGGGAGAAAAAAATAATTCTTTTCTCAACCCTCATAAATTTGTTGCTGGGACAGATTACTGGAACGAAGCACGGATGAACAAGAGAAAACCAAGCATGTTTGTTTCCACTTGCCAAACCCATCACACCACTGGGGAAAGCATCTCCTTCAGGAAACTCTCCAGAGGCAGTGAGTGGCTCAGAGGCCTTGCTCACAGGGTATTCTGACAGAGCCATCAATCCCATACAGTGACAGAACAAAGAGAGGAGCATCTCCAGGCTTTCGAGAAAGGTGGCAAACCGTGGGGAGAGAGATTGATGGGAAGAGTGGAGTCTGCACCTAGATCGGGCACTGCTGTCTCTGAGCTGGTAAGTGAGCATCTTAAAGGAACCTGTCTTTAGGTGGGAAAAGGCAGAGAGGAGGGCAGGGCGACCTTCGTCTTTATAAATCACTGTCCCACCGTCAGGAAAGCAGAGGGGACAGAGCATCCTCCAGCATTTCACCTTCCTCAGCTCAACAATCTTTAGTATTTTAGACAGGCATATTTTGGTTTCTTTCACCTGCAATACCTTCCAGTGTAAGGGAGGGCGCAGCCCCTAATGCCTGAGTGGGGGGATTTGCCTTAGACCCAGACCCAGACTGTTTATTCAGAGGGAGATGGAGGAAGTCGCACAGGAACAAAAGGTGGTAGTGGGAGAATTTAGTGGCCCGAGCTTGCAGATATCGCCATTGGAGGATTTCAGTTCTTTCAGTAAAATACGTCTCTTATTGAGGGTTCAGATAGAAAAGCATGTGTTAGAAGTTTGAAAAGAGAGAAGCATAAATGAAATAGCCCCTTAGGAGACTGCAAGAGTGCAGAGATGGGGGAAATGTAAAATGACAGCTCCCGCACTAAGGACACACTGGAGTTTATTTACTGTGAGTTTCAAAGCGGCACCATCTTGTGTCGTGTCTTATCCCCTCAATTGCACAGAAGCTCCTGCATGGCAGGTGGGTGTTGACTTTGTCCAGGATCGTGATATATAATGACTTAAACGAAAGAAAAGACGGTGTACACGAGGGAGGGACTGCAGTGGCCAAGCTCGGGTATGGTATCTCAGGGGGCAGGAAAGGTCACTGGTGGAGCGAGATATAGATTAATTCAGCACAGGGCTTCCCTCCCTCTGTATCTCTCTCTCCCTCTCTCTCTCCCTCTCTCTCTCTATGACACACACACACACACACACACACACACACACACCAGGGCATCGATAAATATTGTGTGAATGAAGAATGAATAAACTTTCCTGAGTCGTCATAGCAGATATGTTGTGTCTGCCATGTTTACACAAAGCCCACATAGGAAAAAAGGAAGACATTTGCCTCAACGTGTCCATGATGTTTTTTTTAAAGAATTTGTTGTTATTGTTAGTTTCTGTGTCTTTTAAACCAGTTTTAATTGGTATAATTGACAAATAAAAATTGCATACTGCATGTTTAAGGTGTACAACTTGATGTTCTGATGCATGCATGCATGTGAAATAACCATCACTATCAATCTAATTAACATTTCCATTACCTCAAATATTAATAGTTAAAATTTTCTGTCTTCTTTTCCTTTTTTGTGTGGTGAGAACATTTTGGCTGTATTAGTCAGAGTCCTTTTTTGCCTATGTCTTTGGATCTGAGATGTCAAGATTTCAGAGAACCCAAATGACTGGAACTTGTTGCATGCCTTGCCAAGATCTAATATTCATGTTCAGCTTATGATTTCAAAATGCGACCTTACAAAGGAGAGATGGCCAAAGGCTGGTTAATGGATGCAAAAGTACAGCTAGACAGGGGGAATAAGTTCTAGTGTTCTACGGCACTAGAGAGTGACTATAATTAACAATGATTTAGTGTATATTTTCAAATAGCTAGAAGAGTAGATTTTACACGTTCCCAACACAAAGAAACGATTAATGTTTGAGGTGATGTAGACACTAACTACTCTGATTTGATCATTACACATTGCACACATGTATTGAAATACCACACAATGTCCCATACCTACATACAATTATGTGCCGATTAAAAATAATAAAAACAAAAGAGAAAAGAGATGGAATTATATATTTTTCACTGTAAAAAGCTGTACATAAGGATCTAAACTATTATAAAATTAATCTTTGAAATTTCAAACATGGATAGTAGTATTTCTATGCCTTGCATACTGTGCTTTTCCAAAATGTTTTCTTCCCCTCAACTCCCCGCCACAGGCAATGGAGCCCCCAAATGTGTCCACTGTCACTGAGTTTCAGCTGTTAGGATTCCAGAGCCTTCTTGAGTGGCAGACCCTACTCTTTGCCATTTTCCTGCTCGTCTACATCCTCACCATCACAGGGAATGTTGCCATCATTGCAGCAGTGATCCAGGACCAGCAACTGCATTCACCAATGTACACGCTCCTCAAGCATCTCTCCTTCCTGGAGATCTGGTACACATCCACCACTGTGCCTCTTCTCCTGGCCAACCTGCTGTCCTGGGGACAGGCCATCTCCTTCTCCACCTGTGTGGCACAGCTCTACTTCTTTGTGTTCTTCGGGGCCACTGAGTGCTTTCTCCTGGCCGTGATGGCCTATGACCGATATCTGGCCATCTGCATCCCGCTCCACTACTCCTTCTTCATGAGTCCTGACGTCTGCACCAAGCTGGTGGCAATCTCCTGGTTGACAGGGGTCGGCACAGGCCTTCTGCCTTCCCTGATGATTTCTAAGTTGGACTTCTGTGGGCCCAACCAGATCAACCATTTCTTCTGTGATCTGCCTCCACTCATGCAGCTCTCATGTTCCAACATTTATGTCACCAAGATGGCCATCTTTATCCTGTCAATTGCTGTGCTGTGCATTTGTTTTTTTCTGACACTGGTGTCCTATGTTCTCATTGTGTCCTCTATATTGAGAATCCCCTCTGCCTCTGGCCGGATGAAGACCTTTTCCACGTGTGGTTCCCATCTGGCTGTTGTCACTATCTACTATGGGACCATGATCTCCATGTATGTGCGCCCAGAAGCCCACCCGTCACCTGAAGCCAACAAAATCATTTCTGTCTTCTACACCGTGGTCACTCCACTGCTGAACCCGGTTATTTATAGCTTGAGGAACAAAGACTTCAAAGAAGCTGTTAGAAAGGCCATGAGAAGGAAGTGTGGTGTCTATGGAGTAAGAGTGCAAGGAAACTTATTTATTAGGTAAGAGAAATCTTCACAGAACACACAGTGGACTAAATGCAGGGATTGAATTCTTCAAGCTGTAATGCAACAGCTTCATGATGGTTCCACACCAGCCGGTCAGAAGATAAATTGCCTCTACTAAAACATTTTGGGGGCAATTTTGTCCTTAGACACTTTCTTCTGTCTTTTGATAGAATCTGATTGTACAATTCCAGTGCATGGTGATCACACACACATTACTTTCAGATTCTATAATAAGATTTCTCTTTTGCTTATATAGCCTTATATACAGAAAGTTCTGCATCTTGTAAGTACTGTTAGGAGACTGACATTGTGGACCTGAAATCCGGTGGATGCCACTGGTATTTATTGAACAGCTGTAGAAAGAGTGACTGAAAAAATAAAAAAGAGGACATTTGAAATGTGTGTTGATGTACATTATCTCCTAGTAACAAGAAAGAACACAAATAAGGATTTTTGAAGTGCCAAACATTTATTTATCTATGATAACTTAGACTTTTTAATGTTTTTGTTTAATGTCACTTTAGGAAAGAAAGGAAGGAAGGTTGGAAGGGAAAATTCAAAATATTGTATGCTATTGTGAGCCCTGGGAGTCCAAAGATGTACACTAAAATTCTTAAATCACTTTTAGATTTTCTTTTATTCAACCAATATTTAGAATATATCTACCATTCCTGCCCACTGTTCCATTTATTAATTCCACAAATATTTTTAATTTCCTGGTATGTGCCAGGACCTATGCACAGTGACATAGAAAGGACCAAGCAATAAAGTTCTTTAAATGACCTATTATAGATATATTTTTATACACACACATATTTTCCTTCTGTGTCTATATATATAGTGACATACATGAATAGACACAGAAGGAAAGGACCAAGCAAAACTTTGCCTTAATGGAAACTCCAGTCTAGAAGGGAAGAGAACAATGTAGTGAATCATGAAGAAATAATTTATTTATTTCTGTATGTGATGGTTACTATGACACAGTAAAGTGCAAACAAGTGCATGAACTTAGAACAGTAAGGCCTGAATCAACATAGAGGGTTGGGAAAGTGCTCTACGTTTCTGTAAGTGCTTTAACATACACTTTGAGGGTGAGGAGAACAAGAACGGAATAAGTGGTCCAGTCAGAGAGGGTGGTGTGAATGGCAGGAGAAGGCTGAGGAACCGGGGATATGGAGGAAGGAGGTGAGTCTGGAGAGAAAGGTGGGGGCTAATCCGGGTGTGCCACTAAAAGCCATGTAGGGTTTTTGGATTGGCACTAAGAGAAATGATCAATGGCATGATGTATTTTGCATTTGCAAACCCCATTGATGTGTAGAGAAAAGGCTAAAAGAGCAAGAATTTTGGGGGGTCCTTGTGGGAGCCACCTGGGATAGGAAGATGGCTTGATTTTAGGTCTGAGGATGTATTCCATAAAAGGAAGTGCCACACAGATGGTGAGGGAAGGAGTGGAAATTCTGGTCTCCCTCACTGCCATGCAGCGGTGCCTGTTTTCAGCCTCTTCAGAGACTTGTGAAGTGTTCTACACAGATCCCCAAGCTTCAGATGCAAGTGCACTTTGACCCTCCAGTTCATGTAATTTCCTCTCGACACATGTCCTTGGGTTCTTTTTACCCTGCTTTTTCCAGTCTCGAGTTTTCTCTTCCTCCTGGGGTTTGGCCTTTGAGAACCATCCTTAGTCCATCTCGGATCTGTCTGGCTCAACGTTGGGTAGAAGAAAAGTGACGCCCTGGAATCTGAGACAGCCGCATGTGCGTGTGGAAGGGAGGAGCCCTCGTTGATCTAGGCTTCTCAGTGGGTGGCATATTAGACAACAAATATCTTACCTTGTAAATGGTCATCTCAGATTAGTGTATTAATTGGACTTTATACTTAACCAAGCTTAAGTTATCTTACCAAAAGCTTCTTTCTAATGTGTTCGATTTGGTAGGTGCCGGCCTCTGTTTATGGAAAGAAAAAGATTGCTGATCCACATATGACGAACTTTGAGAAATTATGCCACATGGAAATTCTCATATAAGGATCTGGAGCTCAGAGGAAGGGCCTGACTAAAAGTAAAAATTTGGAAGATTTCAACATATACATAATATGTTAAAATCAGGAAATGAATAAAAAACTTTGGGGGGAGACAGTGCACATCATAAAAATAAGAGAGTGACTAACAGCATGAAAACTTAATTAAAAGAAGAGAAATCCAGAGAAAGAAGAAGAAGGAGCAAGCACAGAGGAGGAGGGCATGTTTATGAGGTGGTTTTCAAGTTCCTCCAGAGATGAGCGTGCTGAGAAGGAAGAGGCAGTCAGAATGAAAGATGAAGATTAAGAGGTTTTCATCAAACTCTGCTCAGCACAGAGATTACCGTTGTTCCGGGAAAGGTAGTGTCTTTGGTGTGGGGATGTCCCACTTCAGACTGGTGACAGTGGGGGAGGGAATGACTCGTGAGAAAATGGAAGCAATTGTGTGTGCAAACAATTATCCCGAGCAATGTAATTTTGAAAGGGTGAGAGAAAAACATCATGTAAGAGGGGTAGTTGTATTTCTGTAAGATGTAAGATTTCAGGGTCTGAGTAAGTTTAAACACTTGCAGGAAGGGTCCATTAGTTAGCAAAACTCTAAGGGATTGATATAGAAAGTTATAACGGACAGCCTGAGATTGAACAAGAAGGGATCTAGGGCAAATGTGGAAATACCAACATTCAATTGGGAAAGTATTTTATTTACTGTGGGAGACGGAAAAGAGGTTAGTTGTGAGCTGATGGGTTTAAAGTGTACAGTGGTGGAGACAGCACTTGCACGATCTCTCACCTGGGGACATACTGGCTGGCTTATGTTTCTGAGACATAGTCAATAGCTTTTATTTACCATGGAGATTGTAGGTCTGGGTTTGGAGTGCTAAAGGCATTCCACACTCATTTTGCAAAGCGGGATTGATAGTTGGTGGAGGAAGACAGACAGGTGGATTTGGGAGCAAAAGTGAGGGCTCAAAGTAGGATATCATTGACTTACTGTGATACTGGCCTGCCTGTATACTATATAGGAGGTAAGTGAAACAAATAATAGAAGTCTACAGTGAAAAAACATGCAGTTGCAATAGGGTTATTTGAGCTATGTGGACAACAGGAAGTGACACTTAGAGATTTGGAGGCTTAAATTAGGAATTAAGACATTGTTTAGGCTTGGCACGGTTGCTCACGCCTGTAATCCTAGCACTCCTCCGGGAGGCCGAGGCGGGTGGATCGCTCGAGGTCAGGAGTTCGAGACCAGCCTGAGCAAGAGTGAGACCCCGTCTCTACTAAAAATAGAAGGAAATTATCTGGCCAACTAAAAATATATAGAAAAAATTAGCTGGGTATGGTGGTGCATGCCTGTAGTCCTAGCTACTCAGGAGGCTGAGGCAGTAGGATCACTTAAGCCCAGGAGTTTGAGGTTGCTGTGAGCTAGGCTGACACCATGGCACTCACTCTAGCCCGGGCAACAGAGCGAGACTCTGTCTCAAAAAATAAAAAAAAAAAAGACATTGTTTAGTTTCGGGTGACAACAAAGCCAAAAGTATGGCTATAAGAATGAGTGAGATAATTAGGATGAAAGGAAAGATGGCTACATGGCTGAGGGCAAGAATTCGAGTAGGAAAGAAATTCATGATCCTAGTGTTATCTGTAAACGAGAGGGAGTGGCCAGTAGTTAACTGAATAGTCCCCATGAGAGAGAGTGGGTTGTGTGCTTCTATAGCAGGAGCCTTGAAAGAAGATGTTTTCAAAAGAGAGTGGGAACAATATCCTAAAGAAAGCATTACATTGCACAGAATATAATGTAGCTACAAACTGACCTTGAAAATAAGAGATCACTGAGCACTGTCTGGGGAATGGGCACGCTTGAAGTTCTGACTTGGGGGGATGGGGGTGGGGGAGGGGATGGGTGTATACCTACATGATGAGTGTGATGTGCACTGTCTGGGGAATGGACACACTTGAAGCTCAGACTCGGGGGAATGGGAGGGACATGGGCAATATATCTAACCAGAACTTTTGTACCCCCATAGTAAGCTGAAATAAAAAAAAAAAAAAAAAAAAAAGAAATACCATCAGAGTTAGTGCTCAGTTCTGTCAGACAAAAAGATGGGGTAAGATTTATAAAGAGGTGATGACTGACCAAGAAACATGAGTTCCAAAGGGAGGATTTCTGTGATTGACTCAGGGCTGTCAGAGCTTTCAAAGGCCTCCCCTGGGGTGGGTTATCATTCTTGTCCAAATGTGTCACCATGGCAGCAGAACATGCCAGGTGGACTATAGCAGTGCCCCCATATTTGATGAAAGAGCACTTAATGTGTTTAAAGTTAAACACAATGTGATTCTTAACTACCCTTAAATGGATCTCCAGACCACTGTGTTGCAGTGTTACATGAGTCAGTGCTACATGCTCCGTTGATTATTTATTTTTATTCTTGGCTGTTCAAGAACTAAATGTATCATCTTTTTGAAGAAATCATTTCAGAACTTTGAAATGTTTTTGTGATAGAGAGAAGGAGGAAAATTGTACAGAAGTTTCCATAAAGTCCACCCCCACTGTTGTGAATAATTCTTGCAACTGTATGTTTTACCAATGGAACCATACAATATATTATTTTTCTGGTTGTTGTTTAACAAATTTAGTCATATGTTTAATCTGCTATTAAATGTACAAAATGAAAAATAACACATTCATTATGATGTAAACATCATTTCTTTGTTAAATATACTGCCTTACCAATAATTTAACGATGGTAAAGGAAAGGGGAATTGACATTCAATTGCCATGACAATAGAGGAAACATTCTGTTTTCATGAAAATGGTGGAAAAATAGATATGATTGATATTCCTTTTCCATTTCTTCTTCTTAACCACCAAGTGACATGGATTTTACTAGAAAGATCCTTATCCAACTCTGTCATATCCTGGAAATGATAAGTGAAAAGTGAACCCAAATTCTCTGTTGAGCTTCTCATCTTTTATCCTATGCCTAAGTTTGTTGTTGTTGTTATTGTTGTTGTTCTAACTAATTGAATATGAGGAATGTCATTCAAATTCTATTTCCGTTCCCATTTGTAAGCTTTCTCTTCCACCTCTAAATCTTTAGTTTATGCCTCAAAGAATCTGCCCAAATCTGTGTATTTCTTAATGTGGATATAGTTCATTAGAAACTTGAATAGTTGAAAAAATCTCACATAAAGCCCCTATCCACATATTTATACCAAAAACAAAACAAAACGCGGTATGGAACCTATCCTCTCCTATACTATATTTTATTATATTGTATTATATTATACATACTATATATAATATAACATATACTATATTATATTATACACTGATATATGGTTCCATAGCATGTTATTGTTTGTATCTGTTCCTGGTAAACACAGAACTAAATGTTCACTCCAATGACTCCAGCTAGATCCTGACACATTTTTGTGCGATCATGTTTATTATATATGTTCTCTTAAATATTAATTGCCCCTAAATCCGTTATTTGAGAACAAGGAAATGACTCCATCCCTGGACTCAACCTATGGCCCCACTCTCAATGATGAATGACCAGTCAGGGGTATCCAGGAGGGACAAGGTACCACTGGCCCCATACCACCCCAAGGTGTTCCTTTTGGATGACCCATTGTCTTGTAACATCTACCATATTGCCATCGGAGTTGGGCTGGCTAGATTGTCCTTTCATTTAGTGCCTGTGTTAAAAGTAGTTTATACTCATTATATAACATAGTGGTCAAAGGGACATGCTGTGTAATCAGATAGCCATTGATTCTATAGTAATTACCACTCTTCCACACACAGGGAGCAAGGCATGTCATGTACCATTTAATCAATGTCATCCGTAAGTGACTCAAGTTTTAAAACATCCACCCCATGGTAGTTTCCATGTAAAGTCCCTGAGGAGTGGCCTGCATATATCAGGTAATCAATAACTAGTGGATTGTTATGGGCAGTGAATATGTTGATAGTCCACCCAGGCTCCCTCCTGAGGCCAAAACAGCCATCTCCAGCAGCTGAAAATATCAGCTGCTCATGGCTCACAACAGCGTCCCTCTCTGGGACATGCATTCAAGTGCAGAGGCTGCTATACCCAAATTTATGCACTTCCCAGGAGACAGCCTGCAGCCACTGATTGCATAAAAAGACCTGCCTTTTGGCCATGATTTGGGGCAAACCTGAGGGTCATCTCATCTCAGCTGTCCCATGATACGTGTGAAGCCTCAGGTACAACTGCACTACAGGGCAGGCAGCTTCACCCTCTGCCCACACCTGCCTTCCTCCCATGCTGCAGGTGAATCTTCCAACAGAGGCTCCAGCAGTCCTTCACTCTCTCATCTCTGTCTCAGTATCTATTCCCCCTGGGAATTTACTGCTGATACAGAATGTGGTGTTGCATGTGCCATCTCCTGGGGATGTGAAACAAGGAGGGGATGGAAGGATGGATGTTGAAACACACAGGATCTCTTACAATGTGAGAAAATAGTTTTGATATTATAACACACTATGCATGCCATCACACTAGTATATTTAAATTTTATTGGAATGAAAAGGATGTTCTGGTGATGACAAGAACAGTGTTTCATGCTAAGAAGACAAATAAATCACATGTGTTGTCACGAATGGACCTGGTGGTACATTATACATGCCGCCTCAAAAAATCAGGTCTAGACATATTAAAGTGACAGACAATGGAATTCAAAGCAAAATATGAAAAATGGATGGAAATGGTTATATCATATTGTTCAAAGCAATGATCTATTAGGGATTTAAGAGTAGGGGTTGTATTTACATTACAGTATAATGTACGGAGCCCAGAGGGAGCAGAGTCCTGAGATCCAGCTCTGCAGGGCCCAAGCCTCTGCGTTGTCATCATTCCAACCCCTTTCCATGGCTGCCCTTGGGGTGGTAAGTTTGTCTCTCTTGGCTTCTACCCAGAGACCCATTTGTTGCCAAGCTCTACAGAGGTTATGAATACTTTTGCCATTTGCGATTGGAGATGGTGATTTGTCCGAGTTTTTCCACATTTAGATTGTTCTTTCTTTATTCTGAAATTCACCACCATTTATCTTAAAGCTGCAGAAACTTTTGGTTGTATTAGCTCCTTCTCTGTTAAATATAGTGAAATATTGTTTCTACTTTCACATTTTTCTTTATAATGAGTTCATTGTAAGAAGCTTTTTTTAATTTTTATGTAGCCAGTCTTTCAGATTTTGTTCTTTATAGTTTCTAGGATTTCATTAGGAAGCAATTTCAACACATGGCTAATATGGTTTTATCTTCTCATATTCATTATTCTATTATTCTCATATTTTTCATCAAAGTAGACTTGATTTTTCACGTGTTGAGATTTTTCTAGGTGGACAGGCAGAAATTAGATGACAAAAGTATCTAGAAAAACACTCCCCAATTACAAGATTGAACATATAGCTACAGTGATCAGGACAGCATGGCATTGGAATAAATACAGACACATAAGTCAGTGGGACATAATAGTGAGTCCAGAAATGGACCAGAAATAGGCCCTCACATATATGGCCAATTGAGTCTTGACAATGATGTCAAGGTAATTCAATGGAGAAAGGACAGTCTTCCCAACACATGGTATTGGTACAATCAGATATCCATATTTTAAAAAAAGAAATAAAAGAAAAAAGAAAGTTAGCACTTACCTCACAACCATTTACACAGTTAATTCAAAATATATTACTACTTAAATATAAACTTTAAGGTATAAAGTTTTATATTTATTTTATAGTTTTAAGTGTATAAAACCTCTATTAGAAATCATAAGAAAAAAATCTTTGAGACCTTGGGTTATGCAAACACTTCTTGTACAGGTATGTAAAGTATGAACCATAAAAGAAAAAAAAAGCTAAATTAGTGAAAAGTACAAGTTCTGTTTTTCAAATGATTCTGCTGAAAAGATAAGCCACAATCTGGGAGAATATATTTGCAAAACATATCAGATAAAGAGATTATGTCCAGAATATATAAAGAATGCTTATAATTCAATAATAAGATAAATGACTCAACTTTAAAAATATCCTGAAGATTGAACAAATGTATTACTAAAGAAGAGACAGGAATGGCAAATATGCCCATGAAACTATGCTCCACATCATTAATTACAGTCATCTGTCACTTAACGATAGAGATATTTTCTGAGAAATGAGTCCTTAGGCGATTTTCATCACCGTGAGAGTGTTGCAAAGTGTACTTACACAAACCTAGGTGGTGGCTAGTAGGGGCTAGCCTATATGGTATAGCCTGTTGCTCCTAGACTACAAACCTGTACAACACGTAGCTGTCCTGAATACTGTAGGCAACTGTTAACACAATGGCATTTGCGTATCTAAATATATCTAAATATAGACAAGGTACAGTAAAAATACCATATGAAAGAGATATGTGGAGCACTTACCATGAATGGAGCTTACAGCACTGCAAGTTGCTCTGGGTGAGTCAGTGAGTGAGTGGTGAGTGAATGTGAAGGCTAGAACATTACTGTATTCTACTGTAGACTTTAGAAACACTGTACACTTAGATCACACAAAATATATACTTTTTTTCTATTTTCAATAATAAATTAAGCTTAGTATACTCATTTTTACTTCATACATTTTTTATTTAACTTTTTAAAACTTTTTGACATTTTTGTAATAATACTTGGATTAAAACTCACTGTTCAGCTATATAAAACTACTTTCTTTATATCCTTATTCTATGAACTTTTTTCTATTTTTAAAGTTTTTTATTTTTTACTTTTTGAACATTTTTTGTTGAAAATTAAGACACAAACACACATATTAGCCTAGTCCTGCACAGGGCAGGATCATCAATATCCCTGTCTTCTACCTCCACATAGGTCTTCAGGGGCAGTGACACACGGAGCTGTCATTTCTTATGATAACAATGCTTCTTCTGGAGGAGGTCCTAAAGGACCTGCCTGTGGCTCTTCTGGAGGAGGTGTCACTTTTATCAGAAACATGTTCATGATGGTTTGCTTGGTTTGTTTCTTTTTCATCATAGATTGCTTGGAAGAAGATGATGCCCCATGAACATTCCTATTAATGAAAACCTTTTGGTGCTGGGGTCCATGTTTTCCATATTTTAAGGAGCTCGTTGAGGTCTGCAACAGCTTCTCCTAAACCCTTCACTGTGAATTTTCTTGGAGATTCTTCTTTCTCTTCTCCTGCAGTTCCCTTTTCTCTTGCCTCATCTTCAGCTATGCGGTCCTGTTTCAGTTCCAACAACTGCTCATTAGTCAATTCCTCAGGAGCTCCTCAAGATCAACCTCACGCCTATCCAGGCTAAAGTTGTTTGCCCTCTCAGTCACAGTCTTTTTGCTTTTGTTAAGCTCCTCATTGTTGGCAAATCCTTTGAAGTCATGAACAAGCCTCTTGAGTGTCTTCTTCCAGTTGCTGTTCATATATTCCTTGCTAACATTATCGCAAGCCCACGCAAGGGTCTTTTTTTTTCTTTTTTTTCTGGGTGGGTGGGCTCTCACTCTGTTGCCCAGGCTAGAGTGCAGAGATATCATAGTTCACTGCAACCTCAAACTAATGGGCTTAAGCAATCCTCCTGCCTCAGCCTCCCAGGTAGCTGGGATTACAGGTACATGCCACCACACGTGGCTAATTCTTTTAAAAATATTTTTTGTGGAGACAGGATCTCACTATTGCCCAGCTGGTCTTGAACTCCTGGCCTCAAGTAATCCTCCCCCAACCACTAGCCTCTCAAAATTCTAGGAATACAGGCATGAGCCACCGTGCCAGGCCCAAGCAAGGTTCTTGATGCAGTCATACATGTGGTAATCCTTCCGGAATTTGTCAGTGTCTTCCTCAATTGAAACAATAGCCTGGGCAAATGTCCCCTTCAGGTACTAGGCCTTATAAGCTGCTGTAACTCCTTGACCTATTGGTTGGATCAAAGAGCTGGTGTTTGGAGGGGGAAATACCCTTTTATACTCCTACTGGGATGAAGATCACCAATAAAAGGAGGAGCATTACCAACAATAAGCAGAATCTTGACAGGCGAGCTATTCGCAAACAACACTTTCCATTTCACTGGCACAGCAATTCAGCAGGGCACCAGACCACAGAGGGTTTCCAGCCATAGCCTGCAACATGGACCCCAAGTCAGACTGTTATCTTGCCCTCAAAATCCTTAAACCTGGCGTTGACTTGGCTTCCTTATGGATGAAAGTCCTTTCAGGCATCTGTTTTCAGAACAGGGAAGTTTCATCCATATTGCCAATTTGCTCTGGCAAGTAATTTTTCTCCACAATCAGCTTCTCTAAGTTTCCAAAATTCCTTCAGTCGCCTGCACACCGATACTCACAGACTCACCACTCACTTTCACATTATGTAATGAATGATGATTATGAGGATTATGATTTAAGAGCCAGCAGTAAATTCAACATTGTGGTTGAGTCTAGCCTTGTCTCGCAACATCACAAACAACCTCCTTGCTTTGGTCCTGACTGTCACGATGCCGAGAGGGACACACTTCAGTGTCTGGTCTTCAGTTCAGGTCATTAGAACTTTCTCCATATCTGTCAGGCCTTTCTCAAACTTTTGTTAGTTTTATTGCCTTCAACAAAGCGCATCCTCTAACAGCGTCCATCACTTTGTTCTTGCTCTTCAAGGTCATGGCTGTGGTGGAGTGGGACACGCCTGACTTGGAGCAATAACTGTCACTAACTTTCCACCTTCCTAGTTCTCAATCACTTTTCATTTGTTTTCAAGTCAACCTCTCAGCGTGGTCTCTTACTGATAGCCCTGACAGTAGATTTTGTGTGCTCAGGGGCCATGACAAACAAAACCACATGAGATTCAATCAAGGACAAGAGAAAAGGATGCAGTCTAGAGGCTCCATCAATAAGAGATGCATGAGGATGCTGCCAGCGTAACAGTGAACTCTTTTCGTAAGCAGAAGGAGTACACTCTAAAATAGCAACAAGTAATGTCGTATAGTAAATACATAAACCAGTAACACAGTCATTTATTATCATTATTGGTTAAATACTGTACATAATTGTACGTACTATACTTTTATATCACTGGCAGTGCAGTAGGTCTGTTTACACCAGAATCACTACAAACGTGTGAGCAATGCACTGCACATAACCTTTATGAAGGCTCTGATGTCCTTCCTAAGTGATACGGATTTTTCAGCTCCATTGTAATCTCATGGGACCACCACTACATATGTGGTTGAGTCATTGACTAAACAGTCATTATTAGACGCATAACTGTATTAGGGAAACACAAATTAAAATCACAGGGAAATGACACCACATACCTAGGAGAATAGCTAAAATGAAAAGAATGTTAATCCCAAATACTAGAGAAGATGCAAAGCAACTGGAAATCTCATACATTCTG
Organism: Varecia variegata; assembly: GCA_028533085.1. Lineage (NCBI taxonomy): Eukaryota > Metazoa > Chordata > Mammalia > Primates > Lemuridae > Varecia > Varecia variegata. The sequence continues at coordinate 66,347,207 of CM052445.1, read as the reverse complement.
GAAGGGAATACAAAATAGTGGGCATGCATTTACTATGCATCTAGCAGTCTCACTCCCTGATTTTTACTCAAGGGAAATTAAAACTCAAGGCCACACAAAGACCTCTATACAAATATTTATAGCAATTTTATTAATAATAGCCGATAGCTAGAAAAAACCCAAATGTTTACCAACTGGTGAAGTAATAAATTGTAGAATATCATACAACAGACTACTATGCAGCAATAAAAAGGAGTGTACCATAGGCACATACAACATGTTAAGTGAAAGAAACCAATCCCCAAAGCCACATCCTGTATAGTTCTATTTTTATATGATAAACTGGCAAAGAAAAAAATATAGAGTCTGGTCTCAAATCAGGGGCTAGGAATGAGGGGAGAAATTTTTGTGATGGCAAAACTTTTTGACTGACTGGAAACATTTAGTGTATTGATTGTGGTGGCGACAACATGAGTGTATAAATTTGTAAAAACTTGAATATCTGTACAACCAAAAAGAGTAAATTTTACTATTTGTAAACTATCCCTCAATAAACCTGACTTGAAAAACCTCTGTGTTTCTTACTGATTTTACACTGAAGTTTTTGTTTTAATAGCAATACCTTTTGTTCCTCTATACCGAAAGTGTCATTCTGAATTTTGTGATCGTTAGGTTTGTGCCAGGTGGGAACCCGAATAGTATGTATAGGACGCAATTCAGTTAATGGAAAACTTGAGGCTTGTGAAACAGCCGCAGGAGTTTGGAGAGTCCCTGATGGATGTTGTAAACCTAACAGCCAGCTGTGCCGGCATCCCTTCCCCCTGAGAAGGACGAAGCCACTCCCTCCCTTATCTCCGCAGGAGGAGACTCACGCAGGGGTCGCAGAAATTGGTTGTTTAAAAAATTTATTGCAGCGGCTGTTCTGGCCCAGGCACTCACTCCCCCTGAGAAATCCTCTATAAAACCCAAGGCTGTCCTCTCCCTCAGGGTGGACGCTGTTTGGCCTCCACCCGTCTGCACCCAGATGTCCAAAATAAACAGCGTTTTGCCACACGTGAGGCTTCGTGTGTCTCTCTCGGCTCCAGACCTAACATTGTCTTTCTCTTGCTTAATTTCATAGATTTTACTACCTATGCATTCCTAAAAAATGTATTGTATAGTGTTGACTATTTTTGAACGTTTTGTAAGGTAATTTATATTTCTGTATTTTTCTTTTATTTCCTCTTTCTAATTAAAATTCTATATTTGATACTCATGTATAGAAATGTAACTTTACTTTCTTTTATTCACTGATGTACACACTTCCATTTTAGGAATACAAAAATATTTACACATTTCAATTAGTTTGCTTTCTCCTTTTAAAAACATCATTTTTATTCTTGTGGCATTGTGAAATATTTATTTGGTCTTTGTCCTGTTTTCTGGCATTCAACTCCTAAAATTTTTGTAATTTCCAAAGTGGTAAGTGTCTTTTTGTGTGCTAATGAGTTGGCTGGTGGCTGGCAGCCCCTTGGTAGCTTCAGGAAAGGGACTGGACACCAGAAAGATCTAGGCAGGATTAGAGGTGTGAACAAAAATAAAATCTTAAGGCTCCCCCACCGGCTGACTGAATGGACCCCCTCCTGGCCAAGGGGATATCCTAAAACTAAATTGCCTGCCAGGACAGGGGAGGTCAGACATGCCTCATCATGCCCCCCTCCCTTCTTGGGGACATCCTTTGTAACCCATTAACAGGCCTAGGGCTACACAAGGCAAACCTGCAGGTCCTCAATTTACACAACAAATATGTCTGGTGGCTTGTCTCTGACTTACAGACCTCCTTATCTTAAAATATTACAAGCCTTTAGACAAAGCTTCATGTCTTTAACCAATTACAAGTCAAAGAGACTTTAAACCTACCTATAACCTGTAACACCTCCAGCTTAGAGATGGCCCACCTTTTTGGGCCAAACCAATGTATGATTCCCACGTATTGATTTATGACTTTACCTGTAACCCCTGTCTCCCTGAAATGTATAAAACCAAACGGTAACCCAACCACAGCGAGTCCACTTGCTCGAGGCTTCTTGGGCATGGCTCTGGGTCATGGGCCTTAAATTTGGCTCAGAATAAGTCTCTTTAACATTATTTCACAAAGTTTGGCTTCTTTTCCATTGACAGAGGGTTGTGACTTTCAGTCCTACCTCCCAACTTCTAGGGAGGGGAGGGGAGGGAGGTTAAAGGTTAAATTGATAGCCAATGGCCAATGATTAAATCAATCATGCCTAGGTAATGACGCTTCTATAAAAACCAAAAAGGACTAGGTTGGGAGCTTCTGGATAGCTGAACTAATGGAGGTTCCTGAGGGTGGCGCCCCTGGAGAGGGAATGGAAGTTCAGTGCCCCTTCACATACCACACACTATGCATAAATTTAAGTAAAGTGCTTCCCTGAGTCATGTGAACTGTTCCAGCAAATTAATCAAACAGGCAGAGGGGGGTCATGGAAATGCCAATTTGTAGCCAACAGGTCAGACGCATAGGTAAAACAGGCTGAGCTTGTGATTGGCATCTAAAGTTGGAGACAATCTTGTGAGATGGAGCCCTCACTATGTGGACTCTGATGCTATCCTCAGTTAGATGGTGCCAGAATTGAATTTAATTAGAGAACACCCAGCTGTCCTGAACTTCTGCAGAATTGGCTGCTCACTTGGTGTGTGGGGAAAATCCCCCACACTTCTGGTATCTGAAATATTACAATTGTATACATACATTCAAGGTATACAACTTGATGTTTTGGTATACATATACATAGTGAAATAATTACTACAGACAAGCCAATTAACATATACATCATCTTACATATCTTTCTTTTAATGTAATAAGAACACTGAAAATCTACTCTCTTAGAAAATTTCTAGGATACAATATAATGCTATTAACTACAGTCCTCATGCTGTACTTTATTTTTTTATTTCAGCATATTATGGGGGTATAAAAGTTTAGGTTACATATATTGCCCTTGGCCCCACCCCCCCGAGTCAGAACGTCAAACATGTCCATCCCCTAGACGGTGTGCATTGCACTCATTATGTATGTATACACCCATCCCCTCTGCCCCCACATCTGCCTGATACCCAATTAATGTTATCCCTAAATGTGCTCTTAGGTGATGATAAGTGAAACCAATTTTATGGTGAGTATATGTGGTGCTTATTTTTCCATTCTTGGGATACTTCACTTAGTAGAATGGGTTCCAGCTCTACCTGGGAAAATACAAGAGGTGCTATATCACCATTGTTTCTTATAGCTGAGTAGTACTCCATGGTATACATATATTTTAATTTCTTATTAATTGACAAAATTGTACATATTTATGGGGTGCATTGTAATATATATGTGTATATATATTTATATGCACACACCTGCACACTTGTACGATGATTAAATCAAGCTGATTATCATATCCTTTACCTCACACACTTATTTTTTGTGTGTGGTAAGAACATTTAAAATCTATTCTATTAGCAATTTTCAAGTATACAGTACATTATTACTAACTATAGTCACTATGCTGTAGAATATATCTTCAGAGATTATGCCTTCTAACTGCAACTTAATAAAATTTGAACATCTCTCTATCCCCCATGCTGTACGCTAGACATCTAGATGCAGTTACATAACTGCAACTTTGTATTGCATCTCTCCTTTCCTACTCCCCCAAACCACATTCTACTCTGCTTCTATGTATCTGATATTTTTTAGATTCCAAATATCAGAGATATCATGCAATATTTTTCTTTCTGTGTCTGGCTTATGTCACATAGTACAACGTCCTCAGGGTTCATCCATTTGTAGGATCTCCTTCTTTTATAAAGTTGCATAATATTCCATTCCATATATATACTACAATTCAATTTTTTAACCAGTCACACATCCACAGACATTTAGTTTTTTACATATCTTGACTATTGTGAATAATGCTTCATTTAGCATGGGAGTGCAGATATTATGAGGTGCTGATTTCATTTCCTCTTTGTATATATCCAGAAGAAGTTTGGATGGGTCACATAGTAGTTCTATTTTTAAATTTTTGAGGAACCTCTATGCTGTTTTCCACAAGGGCATCTCCAATTTACGTTCCCACCAATGGTGTGTAAGGATGTAAGGATCCCTTTTTCCCCACACCCTTGCCAACATATGTTATCTCGTATCTTTCTAATAATAGCCATCCTCACAGGCGAGAGGTGAGATCTTATGGGTTTGATTTGCATTTCCCTGATTAGTGATGTTGAACACCTTTATATATAATTTTTTTATTCATTTATTTTTTTAGAAACAGGGTCTCACTCTGTCACCCAGCCCAATCCTAGCTCACTGCAGCCTCAAACTCCTGGACTCAAGCCATCCTCCTGCTTCAGTCACCCAAGTAGCTGGGACTACAGGTGGGTATTACCAGGCAGGCTAATTTTTCTTATTTTTTGTAGAGATGAGTTCTCACTATGTTACCCAGGCTAGCCTCAAACTCCCGGCCTAAAGTAATTTTCCCACCTAAGCCTCCCAAAGAGCTGGGTTTACAGGCATGAGCCACAGCAACCTGGCATATTTTATTTTCAACATTTCCTTCAAACAGGATGGCTGGTTGTCCTCAGTAAAAGTGTTATGCCAATATTATGCTCCATCCCATAATTTGGGAGAGTTAGTAATTTTTCCATTGAAATTATAGAGTTTTTCATTTTCTCTGTCATTTTCAGTATGTTGAAAGAAGAATGAGATGATGTTACTGAACAAAAAACATGTTTTTCTTCCATCATTTTACAGTATTTTAATTTTTTGAAATGTAATACTCTGCATATATTCATTCAAATAAATTACTTTCTAAAGCATCATAAAATATTTTATGAGAATTTTGGTTGGGAACAAATCATCTATATAAATTAATTTACAGATAAAACATTTATTTTTAATTTTCCTTTATTTTTTCAAATTTATATATTTTAAATTCAGATAAAAATTGTATGTATGGATCATATACAACATGATGTTTTAAAGAATATATACATTGTGAAATGGTTAAATTTAGCTAATTAAAATATGCTTTACCTCACATAGTTATCATTTTTTTGTGGTGAGAACACTTAACATCTACTCTCTTAGCATTTTTCAAGAATACAATATATTTTCATGAACTGTAGTCACTATACTGTGCAACAGATTTATAAAACTTATTTCTTCTATTTAACTGTAATTTGTATCCTTTAACCAAAAACTCCCCACCTCCCTCCCCCAACACCCTGGCCTCTGGTAACCACCATTTTACTCTTTACTTCTATGATATAAACTTTTTTAGATTGCACATTTAAGTGAAATCATGCAGTATCTGTCTGTCTGTTCCTGGCTTATTTCACTTAACATAATGTTCTCCAGGTTTATCCATGTTGTTGTAAATCTTCTATTTTGTGACTGAATAGTATCCAATGTATATAAATATCACACTTTTAAAATTTATTCATCCATCGATGGACAGTTAGGTTGATTTTACATTTTGGATATTGTGAATATGCTGTAATAAATATGAGAGTGCAGATATCTGTATGAAACTGATTTCATTTTCACTGGATATATACCCAGTAGTGGGATTGCTGGATTACATGGTAGCTCTATTTTTAATTTTTGAGAAACCACTGTATATTTTTCCATAATGGCTGTACTAATTTACATTCCCACAAACAGTATGCAGGGGTTCCTTTTTCTCCAGGTCCTCTTCAACATTTGTTATCTTTTGTCTTTTTGACTATAGCCATCCTAACAGGAGTGAGGTGATATTTCATTGTGGTTTAATTTGCATTTTCCTAATGATTATTGATGTTGAAAATTTTGTTTATAACTATTGATCATTTGTATGTCTCCTTTTAAGAAACATCTATGCAGGTCCTTTGCCCATTTTAAAAATCAGGTTGTTTGTTTTCTTGCTATTTAGTTGTTTGAGTTCCTTATATATCTTAGATATTAACTATTTATCAGATATAGAGTATGCAAATATATTTTCCCATTCTGTAGATAATCTCTTCCCTCTGTTGAGGGTTTCCTTTGTGGTGCAAGAGTTTTTTAGTTTGATGTAATCACATATGTTTATTTTTGCTTTTGAGGTCATATACAAAAAAATTAGTACCCCGACCAATGTCATAAAGCTTTTCCTCTATGTTTTCTTCTAGTAGTTTCATAGTTTTGGGTCTCACATGTAAACCTTTGCTCCATTTTAGTTGACTTTTGTATATGATTTCAGATAATTTCATTCTTCTGAATGTGGATGTCCAATTTTCCCAACTCTATTTATTGAAGAAACTGTCCTTTCCCAATTGTGTGTTCTTGGCACTTTTTGTCAAAAATCAATTAACTCTAAATGTATGAACTTATTTCTGGCTATCTATTCTGTTCCATTGGTCTATGTGTCTGTTTTTATGTCAGTACCTGGTTGTTTTGGTTACTATACGTTTGTAGCATATTTTGAAGTCAGGTATTGTTATGTGTCCACTTTTGTTCTTTTTGCTCTAAAACCTTTGTTTTTATATTGTAATCAAATTCGTCATTGTAATAGAAGGTGTCCATTTTTGAGGATCCAATTATGGATGTTGACCTTAAGAAAGTGGATGCTAACGATGATGGTCATTGCTTACTTCTATGAAGTGTGATAGTTATTTTTGTACTTAATTCCATTTTATTTAATTCTCAAAACTTCGTAGTGGTATAGATACTAAAAACCTCAATTTCTAGATGAGAAAATTGGTGCATAGTAGGTAAGGTAACAGGTTTTAAAACTGGAGCACTTAAGACTCCAAAGTTCATCACATTGACTTTTAGGAGCTTTAGATATATTTCATGTGACTTTCTTTCAATTTGTCATAAAGAGTAAAAATAAATTGCCTTTGCACTACCCAAGTCAAAGCTACAAGTGTGCCCATACCCCAAGCAGTGTTCACCACACCCATTAGGTATGAATTTACCCATTCCCTCCTTCCCTCCCCCACCTGCCCCATCCCTGATGAATGTTACTTCCATATGTGCACTTAAGTGTTAATCGATTAGTACAAATTTAATGGTGAGTACATGTGGTGTTTGTTTTCCCATTCTTATGATACCTCACTTAGAAGAATGAGCTCCAGCTCCATCCAGTATAATACAAAAGGTATTAGTTCACCACTTTTTTAATGGCTGAGTAGTACTCCATGGTATATATATAACACGTTGTATTAATCCACTCATGTATTGATGGGAAAGTGGGTTGTTTTCACACATTTGCAATTGTGAATTGTACTGCTATAAAGATTCAAGTGTAGATGTCATTTTTATAGAATGTCTTTTTTTCCTTTGGGTAAATACCCAGTAGTGGGATTTCTTGATCAAATGGGAGTTCTACATTTAGTTCTTTGAGGTATCTCCATACTACTTTCCATAAGGTTGTACTAGTTTGCGGGCCCACCAGCTGTGTTATGGGTGTTCCCATCTCTATGCATCCATGCCAACATTTCCTGTTTTGAGACTTTTTGATAAAAGCTATTCTCACTGGAGTTAAAGAGATAACTCATTGTGGTTTTGATTTGCATTTCCTTGATGATTCGAGATGTTGAGCATTGTTTTCATATGTTTCTTGGCCATTAGTCTATCTTCTTTTGAAAAGTTTCTGTTCGTGTCCTTTGTTCACTATTTAATGGGGTTGTTTGATTTTTTTTCTTGCTGATTTGCCTGAGTTCTTCATAGATTCCAGTTATCAGCCCTTTATTGGATGTATAGCATGCAAAGATTTTCTCACATTCTGTAGGCTATTGGCTCTAATGATTATTTCCTTGGATGTGCAGAAGCTTTTTAATTTTATCAGGCCCCATTTATTTATATTTGTTGTTGTTGTTCTTGCTTTTGGGGTCTTCTTCATAAATTCTTTGCCTAGGATGATGTGTACAAGAGTTTTTTCTACATTTTCTTTTAGGATTCTTATGGTGTCATGCCTTAGATTTAAGTCTATCCAGTGAGAGTTGACTTTTGTGAGAGACAAGAGATTCAGATCCTGTTTCAATCTTCTACATGTGGCTATGCAATTTTTGTAGCACCATTTATGGTATTCTTTTCCCCAGTGTATGTTTTTGTCTGTTTTGTGAAAGATCAGATGGCTATATGACGATGGTTTTATATCTGGGTTCTCAGTTCTGTTCCATTGGTCTATGTCTCTGTTCTTGTGCCAGTACCATGCTGTTTTAGTTACTATAACCTTGTAGGATAGTTTAAAGTCTGGTAAATTGATGTTTCTCAATTTATTCTTTTTGATTAAGGTTGCTTTGGCTATACAGGGTCTTTTCTTGTTCCACACAAAGCACAGAATTATTTTTTCTAGATGTGCAAAAAATATTGTTGGTATTTTAAATAGGGATTGCACTGAATCTTTAGATCATTTTATGTAGTATAGACATTTTAACAATGTTGATTCTGCTGACCCATGAGCAGGGTATGGTTTTCCATCTGTTTACATCTTCTGCTATTCCCTTTCTCAGTGTTTGGTAGTTCTCCCTATAGAGGTCTTCACCTCCTTAAATATATTCCTAGCTATTTTATTTTATTTATTACCATTGTGAAAGGTATTGAGTCTTTGATTTGGTTCTCAGCTTGATTGTTGTTGGTGTATATGAATGTTCCTGATTTGTGTACATTAATTTTATAACCTGAGACTTTGCTGAATTTATTTATAAGTTCTAGTAGTCTCTTGGCAGATTGTTTTGGGTTTTCTAGATATAAGATCATATCATTGTCAAAGAGTGATAGGTTGATCTCTTCTGTGCTGATTTAGATACCCTTGATTTCCTTCTCTTGGCTGATTGCTCTGGCCAGAACTGTCAGGACTATGTTGAATAGAAGTGGTGATAGAGGGCAACATTGTCTGGTTCCAGTTCTAAGAGGGAATGCTTTCAATTTTTCCTTATCCAGTATGATGTTGGTTGTGGGTTTGTCATATATGACTTGCATCATTTTTAGGTAAGTCCCATCTATGCTTATTTTCTTAACCATTCTTATTATGAAAGAATGCTGAATTTTGTCAAATGCTTTTGCTGCATTTATTGAGAGGATCATATGGTCTTTGTTTTTACTTCTTTTTATGTGGTGAATTACATTTATAGATTTGCATATGTTGTACCATCCCTGAATCTCTGGGATGAAGCCCATTTGGTAGTGATGGATTATTTTCTTGATAAGCACCTGAATTTTATTTGCTAGGATTTTGTTGAGAATCTTTCATCTATATTATAAGGAATATTGTTCTGTAGTTTTCTTTTTTTGTTGCATCCTTTTCTGGTTTTGGTATCAGGGTGATGTTGGCTTCATAAAATCCATTGGGGAGAATTTCTTCCTTCTCAATGTTGTGGAATAATTTCTGCAGGATAGGCACCAGTTCTTCTTTGTATGTCTGGTAAAATTCAGGTGTGAAACCATCTGATCCAGTACTTTTCTTTGTAGGAAGGTTTTATATTGCTGCTTCAATTTTTGTACTTGATATTGGTCTGTTCAGGAATTTTATTTCTTCCTGATTGAGCTTATTTAGCTTGTGTGTCTCTAGAAATTTGTCCATTTCCTCTACATTTTCCAGTTTATGTACATAAAGGTTTTTTTTTTTTTTTTTTCAAATGACCCCATATTTAAGATCTGGACTAGGGTGAGGCAGAAATGCCTTCTCTGTAAAATTGAAGGAGCTTGCTCTTGCTGTATTGGCATTTGGACAATGAGAATAAGGTTTTTATAGTATTCATAGATGATATTTTGCATTTTCATGGCATCAGTTGTAATTTCTAGTTTTTCATTCCTCATTGAGCGTATTACAGTCCTTTCTTTCCTGCTTCTCATTAATCTGGCAAGAGGCATGTCAATTTTGTTTATTTTTTCAAAGAATCAGCTTTTTGTTTTATTAATCTTTTCTATAGTTTTTTAAATTATTGATTTCATTTAGTTCTGTCTGATCTTTGTTATTTCTTTTCTTCTGTTGGGTTTGGGGTTGGTTTGCTCATCCTTTTCCAGTTCTTTGAGTTGATTCATTAGATTGTTGATTTGTGATCTTTCTGTCTTTTGGATTAACACATTTATGGGTATAAATTTTCCTTTCAGGACTGCTTTTGCCGAATCTCACAGATTTTGATAACTTATGTCCCCTTTATCATTTAGTTCAAAGAATCTTTTTATTTCCATCTTAATTTCCTCCTTGATGCAAGAATCATTCATCAGAAGGTTGTTTAGTTTCCATGGCTTTTAAATTTTAAAAAAATTAAACTCTTTCCCTAAAATTATTAAAAACTTAGGTTAAAATTTAGAAAAATAAAAACAAATAAAAAACGGGATTCTACATTCCTTAAATTTTTTTCATTATTAACATCAATGATATTTTCTTCTTGTTTTATTTAATAACATATGCATTTCATGATTTTTGTTGCTTTTCTTTTCTTTTCAACTAGGAAAGAGCTGAGACTCATCTTTAAATTGCTATCCTCAACAATGTAGAGTTGATTAGTGGAGTAGGAATAGACACCTACTTATAATTTGGAGTCTTGAAAATTAATAGAAAATAAAAAATAAAATACTGTAAAAGTAGTAACCATATGGAATGACAGTCTTGTTGGTACAGTATTTGGTTGAGCTGACATAGCAATATTTTGACACTTGATAAATGAATATTTATAAATGTTAATTCATAGAGAGGAGAAATCTGAATTGAAAACAATTGGGGAGATTTGTGAAAATGTGATGACCATCATATTCTGCAAGTCTGCTAAATTGGAATGGCTTGTGTTGGAGGTTAGCCTCATAGAATTTGGATATTAATGTGTTAAAAATATAAACATGGTCTTTAATGTTTAAAGATCCTAGATTGTGACTTTTAATTTTGTTTGTATCTTCCTATAACTCTTCCCATGGCTCCCTCCACTTCCTTGTCCCTCAGGCTATACATGAAAGGATTCAGCACAGGGTTGATGACGGCATAGAACGAGGAAATAAGTTTGTCTCCCTCCGCTGAATGACAGGACTTGGGTCTCATGTACCTGATCAATCCTGTTCTATAATATATGGTCACCACAGTCAGGTGGGATGCACAAGTGGAAAGGCTTTTTTCCTTCCCTCAGCTGAGATTATTCTCATCACAGCCCCCAGGATACAAAGGTAGGAGAGAACAATGAGGAGGAAAGGGAACAGCACTGTCCCAGCCCCTCCTGTGACCATCATGATCTCCTGCAAAGATGTATCAGCACAGAACATATGAAGAAGGATGGGCACTTCACAGAAAATATAGTCAACAACATAAGGACCACAGAGTGGGAGGATTGTGAAGTACAGAGGCATCACCGAAACAAAAAAAGCCTAAGGTCCTGGCTCCCAGAGCCAGTGCCACACACACAGACCAGTACGTGATGAGCAGGTATCTCAGTGGGTAACAAATGGCAGTGTAGCGATCCAGAGCCATTGCTGCGAGGAGAAAGCACTCAGTTGCCTCCAGGAAGAATGTGACATAGGTCTGAGCAAGGCAGAAGTTGTAAGGTCTGACTTTCCTGCTTGCAAGAAAGTTAAAGAGCATCTTGGGGACCACAAATGTGCTAAAAAGATATGTTGCAAAAGGCCAGATGACAGAGGAAGAAATAAATGGGTGTCTGGAGAGAGGAATCCAGGACCACTAAAGTGATGACAACTGTGTTTCCAAAACAACTTGCTAAGTAGACGAGGGAGAATGGAAGAAGAGGGGAATCTCACTTTGGGGATGATTGGAAAATCCCACAAGGACCAGCTCAGAGGTGATGCTGGAACTCTCATGTCCCATCTTGGCCATTGAAATATGCCTGTTTAAATAAGAGGAAGTAGAAAAAGGTGGTCTTATATAAAATTTCTGAGGTCAAATCAAGTCCCCTTTATATCAACTTTAATGTTGGTGATAAATGCATCTCAAATTAGGATAAAAATTATTTGTGAAATTTCACTGGACATGAACTCTAAATTACTTTCCTCATATGATTACCTATTTTTGATAAATTACACAAGAACTTTTGGTTTCAATGTGAGAATCACCCACCTCTACTCATTATGTCATATCTACTACAGAGCACTCCTTTACATATGGCTAATCAAATATTATTATCTATTTCTTAAAAATAAGATACAGGGTCGGTAAAATAAAGAGACTTTCCCAACATCACAAGTAGAAAATATAAAAGTTGAAAATCATTCCATTCTCCTCCCCTTACATCAAAAGTCAGAAATCATATTATTAATAGTTTATATTTAGTGAGAAAAGGAATTGATTTTTCCATTACTTATTCCTATGGAATATAAATTTTGTCTCACATAAGTGGAATAATACACCTAATGTAATTATTTTAAGTACCACAATATTAATAAAAATAATATTGTTAATACTCCAAACGATTGAGATTTCAAATTTCTACTAATAATCTTAGAGAAGATAATATATTGGTTTAAAAATGGACTTTTGGCCACTTTAAGCACAGTGTAAAATTGTTTTTATGGGCTTATGGCTCACATGTATACATATCTACAACGATACGATTTCTGTACTCTTTAACAAAATCTGAATGGAACTTACAAGCCTGTGCTGATTTGGAGGACAAAGACTGGTTGTATGAGGTGTAGACTATCTTATACAACACGCACATACACAAATGCCAGCTGCTATTAACAAAGCAACACAGTACTAAACAAGAAGGAAAAAAAAACAGATGCTTAAGGGAATTTTTTTTTTTTTTTTTTTTTTTTTTGAGACAGAGTCTCACTCTGTTGCCCGGGCTAGAGTGAGTGCCATGGCGTCAGCCTAGCTCACAGCAACCTCAAACTCCTGGGCTTAAGCGATCCTTCTGCCTCAGCCTCCCAAGTAGCTGGGACTACAGGCATGCACCACCATGCCCGGCTAATTTTTTCTATACATATTTTTAGTTGGCCAGATAATTTCTTTCTATTTTCAGTAGAGATGGGGTCTCACTCTTGCTCAGGCTGATCTCGAACTCCTGACCTCGAGCGATCCACCCGCCTCGGCCTCCCAGAGTGCTAGGATTACAGGTGTGAGCCACCGCGCCCGGCTGAAGGGAATATTTTTAAGCACAGAAGGATATAAAACATAAAACATGGAGCCTTAGATTCACGTAGACTCAAACTCCCTGTATTGTACCACCTCTCTTTTCTCTACTAACTCATATTTCTAGTGTTTTCTGTTTTTCCTGACTTAAAATACCCCCTTTTTGGTCACTTCCTTGTTGGCTTCTATGAAAGGTTTTTTCTAGATCTTGCTATAATTCTTTATTTAGCTTTCTTTCCTGTTTGCACAGCCTAAATCACTAAACTATCAGACTACATGACAGAGTAACAAGGTGGTGGTGGTGGTGGGGGGAGAGACAGAGAGAGGGAGACCAGAGGCAGAATTTCAATTCTGTGATAGGGAAAAATAGAGAGCTAAGGGAGAGAGCAGTTGATATACTTGCCCAGTCTTTTTTTTTTTTTTTTTTTAGACAGAGTCTCACTCTGTTGCCCAGGCTAGAGTGCCGTGGCATCAGCCTAGCTCACAGCAACCTCAAACTCCTGGGCTCAAGTGATCCTACTGCCTCAGCCTCTGCAGTAGCTGGGACTACTGGCATGCACCACCATGACCGGCTAATTTTTTGTATATATTTTTAGCTGTCCATATAATTTCTTTCTATTTTTAGTAGAGACGGGGTCTCGCTCTTGCTCAGGCTGGTCTCGAACTCCTGAGCTCAAACAATCGGCCACCTTGGCCTCCCAGAGTGTTAGGATTGATTACAGGCGTGAGCCACCGCATCGGCCTTGCCCAGTCTTTTGATGTTAGGAGACCTGTTTGTCCACAGTCAATACTGGCAACTGATAAATGAATTTTCCTAAAAGGGTCAAACTATCAAATCTTCATCTATAAAGGAGATGGCATGAAAATCACAACCATTTGTCAGCCACTAGAGTTCACCATCTATAATGCTATCCAGAAACTATCTTTTCTTGGCAATGTGCTCCTCAGCTCCATGAAAGTTATGTCAAAAAGAATGAGACAACTATGGCTAATAACATTCACAATCTGTTCCCCTGATTCTACATCATTAATTTTAGCATAGAAGTTACCCACATTCTATTTTTGCCTTTCCTTAGTCATCCCAGCTATATATTATATTTAGGGCATTGAAATGGAGGGTAAAATAAATAAAAGTTGTTTTCTAGACATTAGAAATTCAGAGCAGAGACTTCAGTGAGTTGAGCGAAATCTATTAACACAGGCAAAATTTTGAATTGGTTCCCAAAAGGAACCAGCTAACTTTATGTAGAAAAGAAAAACAAAATAATTTATGTTCCACTTACTGCTAATGGTAGACAGCTCATTAATTTAATTTATAATTTCCTATTTATGGTGGTATCTGTTAATTCCATTACTTCTCTGAAAAAAACTCAATTTAGAATTTCTAAAAGTAATGTGTTAATGGAATCATTTATTTCAATACATATGGATTTTAAAGGAAATTTTGTAAAACCCTAGGTGAATGCAATTGTGATTTTCTATCACCGTGTGGATATACGAGAGCTGTCTGCAAAGTATTCAGCCATGTAATATGAAAAATTATATTAACGATTGCTGGATACTTTCTGGATAGCCCTCATAGTATGTGTATATGAAGTATGAGTATTTCATGAAGTAAATTCACATTGGCAAAATAAAAATGTGCAATGTGTTCTGGTAAATCTTGAAATGGATAAAATCAGAACACAGGGTCAGATGTATCAGTTTGAGTCTGCTTTGTCCAAAGACTATCCAACCCAGGTCTCTACCCAAAGGCACGTTGTCCATGGGTTGGAATACTCAATATTCAACAAATAACATTGATTCTAAAATATACATGGAAATGCAAAGTTAAAGTATATTGAGGTAATTTATCTCTTTCAGGTAGCTGAATTGAATAAGTAACTTTAAAACAGTGTGTTAGTCCCTGGAAGGGCATGTATATTTCTGGTTTCCGCTTATACTTTTGGTCTCAGTTCACCCTTGATAATAGTTAAATGATTCTAGACGAGCACCTAATCAACGTGAGCCAACGCCTCTACGCTGCTGCAGTTATCTAATGCAGGAAGAATCAACTTACCCAGCCTCATACCATATTCCTTCCCTGCACTTTCCCCAAACAGAAGTTAGGTTCAGAGTCAGTTTCTTTTTGATGGCAGCATTTGCAGAGTTAATACCAAGTCTATCACTGGATGTAGTTCCCCTCCCGAGGATGGAAAATACTTTTATGTCACAGAGAACACAGCCAATGGACAGAGAGGAGAGACCAGAGATCCCAGTAAAAGGTCTGAAAGCCTTTGTCAGCACAGAGGCCTGTGTTCTGCTTAATGAAGCTCTCGCAGGATTCTCTGAGCCAGTAAAGCCCTCTCCCACTGCCCAACTACTTAGAATTGAGTTTCTGTCAATTGTAACCAAATCATACCAAAATTTGATTTCTAACATCAATATACTATAAGTGATAGACTGAAAATTATGGAACTATTAATATGATATTATTAATATAAGGTAGTGAGGATTTCTTTTATTGGAGACTGGACAACTGGCAGCATGTACAATGCAGGTATATAATGGTTGGCTAAATTATCATCTATGGTTTCTTGTTCAGATATTTCTAGTGAATTTGGAGATTTTTAGGAAATTTTATAGGAAAATTTTAGTATGTCATAGTTTTTTGAATAAATATGGTACCCTTCAGTGAGAGAGTAAGAAGGAGGAGAGAGAGAGAGAGAGAGGAAAACAGAAAGATTTGGATACAGCATGAATAAAGAAATATCTTTCTAGCTATGATTAGGTTATAGTTAAATTTTTTTTGTATGGAACTGTGCGATATCTGGCAGTCTTTATAGAAATATCTGGAAGATTCCAGTACCTGCCCCTCCCCCAACCTCTTGTCATCCTCCCCTGAATGACAAAGTCAAGATGGCTCCATTGTATAGCACATTTCACCTCTCTGACACCGGAGGCGGGGGACGGGAGGGGGAACCAGGGGAGAACAGCTTTGCCTCACTCCATCAACCAATTCTTACCATCACATGGAGGTCAGGCAGAATTTGAGTCCCAGTTACAGAAACTGAGACTTAGAAGTGTATATAATCCTGGAGGTGGTGACAGAAAACCAAAGTTCATGGTTCAAGTGCAAAGGGAATAATAATTCAACAATTTCTCTGATGTTCACTAAAAAACTGAATCCCCAATCCCTATCCAATCCCTTTTGTTAAGAAAATGAACTACACCTCTAGCCAACTATGGTTTCTTTGAGCTGTATGAGCAGAAAACATCACACCTGGGGCATATTCTGTTAGGCATTGGATGCTTAGATCAACTGACAAACCAACGTAAGTGCACTTTGCAGGCTACAACAGCCCTGCCAGAATTTCATTTGCAAATTTCTTTTCTGAAATGGATGGAAGGGCACAGGAGAGGAAGACTTTAAAATGGATAAAATCAGGGATAGTCAAGTTAATTGACAAAGAGAATACTTTTCAGGAAATGGTCACCCAATGTCTATGAAAATTTCTCTTCTGTGACTGACATCATTTTTTTGTTGTACTGTAGTATATAGTTTATACTGTAGCGATGGTGCTTTCACTTTTCCCCTTAGCTAAATGGGACATAAATATTTCCTCCTGTGTCAATCACTTAGACCAAGAATGGCAGGACTGGGAAGAATATGTATGACCCTCAGTGTGGAAAGGCCTCACCCAGTGGTCTTCTTTTGTGGTTGGATGTCTTCTAGAATGGCTTTGCATTCTCTCTTCAGTAAGATGACCATGTGAGGAGGTATGCCATGGGAAAGTATAGCTTTGCAACTGTTTTTTAACAGCACAATTACATATGGTACTGAATTTTATTCTAGAAAGAAGTCAAATTTGACAATAAATTAAATGGCTGCCATATCTGTTGTGCAAAGATTAGATGAAATGCATGGTTGTATATGAATTAACACCATTATATAAATCTGTGTAGGATTATATTGTATATGAGGAAAGATAGAGCAACTAACAGCTATTCTTTAGTGTTTATCTATTTTATTCACTCTGAGTATTCCTCTTCTCCTTTTGAAACTTAATCCTTCTCCAAACACACTGATATTTGTCATGACATGAAAATACTGGCTGCATTCAATTGGCCATATAAAGGTCACATAGCTAAAACCAGATGATCAAATTGTATACCTAGGATATTGCACGTTTGAACTAAGTTAACCTCTCTCTATTGATCAATGTAAATGTAAAATCCAGGAACTGACTTTGTATTATATACATGTGATGTGAGCAAAGTCAGTCTGCCATGTTTCTGAAAAAGGCCTCATGAGAAGAGAAAACAAACACAAAAGATGGCAAAAAATTCTAGGCACCAGTTGTTTCCCTTTTGAGTTCTTATGTAGTAACAAAAAGAGCTGTGGTATAAGGAATGATGAGGTCTATTGACTGTAGTTGTCTCTTACATTTCTAAATCAGTAAAATTTATATTACAAACATAAGCCAACTTAATGTGTGTCCTTCCTAAAAGACCACAGAGCTGATTGAGTGTTTTTTTTTCTGAATTTGCAATACATAAACTCAACAAAGTAATATACATAATAGAGATGCAACTTTAATACATACTATCATTATGACCATCCTTAAAGACAGGTCTGCCACCTCAACATTGATAAGCTATTACATGTGGTACCATAAGTGTCACTAACACCACTACCAAATCACTCTGTTTAGCCATTTAAAAAATAAATTGCACATTAATGCAGTTTACATTACTGTAACATAAATAATGTGAAAACATAACATAGCTACCTTTTCTATTATAGTATCAATTCTTTGACTCATTCTCTACAAGGTGGAGAATACTTAAGTTTAGGGATGATTCTCAAAGTTTCCATCACTTGGACCTCATCCTTTTGAGCAGGATCTGTCCCTTGGCCAATGTGTCCTTCAGTGCATCTTTCATGGTTTCATTCCGTAGACTGAAGATGAAGGGATTCAGGAGGGGTGTGATGACGCTGGAGAGGATAAAGAGAATCTTGTTGAGGTGCAGGCTGCTCTTCTGTGAGGGGCGAACATAGACAAAGATGGAGATCCCATAGCCCATGGAGACCACAGTGAAGTGAGAGGCACAGGTGGCAAAGGCTTTGCGTTGCCCTTGGCCTGAGGGTATCTTCAGAATGGTGGAGATGATGTAAACATAGGAGACCACTGTGAGTGAGAGGGAGCTGAGGAGCAGGACTAGGGAGCTGAGAAAGTCCAATAGCTCAATGGCACGGATGTCAGCACAGGCTAAGTGGAGAAGGGGGCCACTGTCACAGAAAAAGTGATCAATCACATTGGGGCCACAGTATGGCAGTCCTGCCTTAAGGACAGTAGATGGGAGTATTAGGAGAAAACCACCCACCCAGGAGAGGATGACAAGATGGACACAGAATGACCTGGTCATAATGGTAGGGTATTGAAGAGGGCTGCAAATGGCCACATAACGGTCATAGGACATGACAGCAAAAAGAATAAACTCAGTGCATCCGGAGAGAAAGTAAAAATACAACTGAGCAAAGCATCTACCAAACGAGATACTCTTTCTTCCTGGCAGGAATCCTGCCAGCATCGTGGGAACAGCACAGGTTGTGGTTAATATTTCACTGAAAGAAAGATTACTAAGGAAGAAATACATGGGTGAGTGAAGCCTGTAATCCACAAGAATCAGGGTAATGATGAGGGTGTTTCCAAGGACTGTCACCAAATAGGCCAATAAAAAAGTCAAGAAGAGGAGGCCACCAAAAGCTTTGGTTGTAGGAATTCCTGTAAGTGTGATCTCGGTCACTATGGTCCAGTTCTCCCTCTCCATGCTGGGTGGGGGATCTCTTCTCTTAATCAAGGAAGAGACAGAAGCAAGATGTATCACTTATTAAAACATAATATTCTAAGTAAGATATATGGAGTTAGGGTCATTTTATTTATGTTTTATTTTCGTAAGAATAAACTACATGACTTAAAAATATGGTTATAGTGAATTTTTATAACTTGCAGATAAAAATATTATATATAAAAATCAATGTTTCTTATGATTAGGATACATGAAAATCATTGTCCCTAATGCAGTCTTTATTAACCCTTACATTCCTATATTTCATAACCTAAATGATGAAAAGACGGTAACCACAATGTAATTACATCTTGCCTATATATGTTATTATGATTATTTGTGAAAAATGCATTTGTTCAATGTAAGAAATATATTTCTCTTTCATAATTAAGTATAATTTAAATTTGTAACTTATTTTTTCTTTCAGAAGATCTGGCTTGCACCACGTATTTGAGATATTATCCAGTTAACCCCACGCCTTAGTTCTAAATCTGCAAGGCACAGACCAACTGGGTGCTGCATCTAAGTTTCACTCTTGAGAATGGACATTGCGCTTCAACCAGTACTGACCAGTGAATTGTAGAAATCAAAATGAATTTGCTTACCATCTTTCAGATTATGTAAAGTGGTCAACTCTAGAGTTTAAGCTCTTACTAATGTCTTCTTTAAATTTTGCTGCAGTCAATGGAGTTTAATCTGTAAAGGGAGATCTTATAAGTGGTAAATAAGTAAATAACTAGTGGAAAAAAATAAGTAGAGTATTAAATTTAAAAAATAATATTTCATGGGGAATGGGCATGCTTGAAGTTCTGACTCGGGGGGATGGGGGTGGGGGAGGGGATGGGTGTATACCTACATGAAGAGTGCGATGTGCACTGTCTGGGGAATGGACACGCTTGAAGCTCAGATTCGGGGGAATGGGAGGGACATGGGAAATATATCTAACCAGAACTTTTGTACCCCCATAATAAGCTGAAATAAAAACAAACAAAAAAGAATAAAGCTTTATTCTACAACATAAAAAAATATTTGAGAACAAATTTTCAGAACAAACCCGTGTGGTTGCATCATATATCAGCCAGAAATGGTTGAGACACTTCTTCTCTATATAGAATTGTTTCAAGGATTAATCCCACATTGCATAATTAAAATAAATTGGGAGAATGAGTGCACAGAGAAAACTCCAAATTTAAAGATGACATTAAAAGTTTTGTATCTTCAAGAAAAATATTAACAGCAATACATGATTTTGATAGGACAGAAACATATCAAAGTACATCCTTATATCAAAGACAAGACAGAAAAAATCAATAAACAAATTTCCAAAAAAACAAAGTAAAATTAGAAAGGAACAAAGCGACAGTTAAAAATAATGAATCATACAATAGAAAGCCAACATATCAATTTAATCAAAATGTAAATTAATTTCACCTATTATTACAATGAGACTGAAATAAAAAGAAAATTTGGTTGTATTTATAAGAATCATAAATAAAATTGATTAAAAATTTTAAAATGGTGTGAATATGTTAAGGAACAAAAATTTAAAAAGAATAAAATCATGTATCACAATACAAGTAGCAGAAAATTAGAATTGAAAACAGAAAAAGAAATCTTATGACAACAGACAAGAAAGGAAGTTTGATGTTGTAGAATAAAAAATTTCCAGTGAAGGCACACATATCCATGAATTTATTAGAAAAGAGAGATTGCATCATGATTGTCAAAGTAGATCTTAGAAATCCAGGGAGTAATAGAAAATAATTAAGTAATAATAAAATAATTTGGCACAGTCTCTCCATGTTTTATGATCAACAGAGCAGCAAAATAATTTTAAAGCCAAGCACTTAAAATTAAATTAGGGAAATACACAAATGCTATGGGTGAGTACATGTTAATTGAATCAGTGGAAAGAAAGATTCTATTCCATTATTTGAAATCAACATTTAAAAATTTAAATTTCTATAAAATCTATTCATCTATACCTTGAAATTCCAATCAAATATGAGCATTGATTTTATTTTTAAAATTGGTCAAAATAAATTAAATGTTGTCTTGTGGAATAACTAATATAGTTTAACAATCTACCAGCTATGATAACATACTATTAAATTACAGCAATTTAGGACAAATATCCATCACTTCATGAAGATATTTTAAATACTATTTTATTCTACTTCTGGTAGAAACTGAAAGAAGAAAAACTTCAACTCACAGAAAATGAAGTTCCAGGGGAGTACATGTTGTCAGGCATCTACTGCCTTAAAAAGTTGGATTTGACAACCATAACCATGGAGATAGTGTAAGGAAACATAAAATGGAAAGCAGATCCCATGGTGTTAAATCAATGTCCCTGATAACATTACTGGGCTGAGACAAAGGGAGAGGCAGAGATGGAGAGACAGAAAGATGACTGATTGATTGATTGATTTCATGGAGGTGTGGAATAAAAGCTGTAGGCATAATGTCATTACGTGGAGTTAGTAAATTGATGAAGAAGACTGACTACTACAGAAAATAAGTTAGTGCAGTTGATGTCTTGAAGCAGGCCTTCATGGGATTCTGCTCGCTATTCGATCACCATTATAATTTCCTTGTGGATTATTTAAGCTCAATATTCAAATAAATTTATCAGACTTCAGGACTATGCAACATTCCCTAGCATCTGATTCACAAAGAATTCACACACATCTACTATGGGTTCAGGACGAAGTTCTTGCCATAACTTAGAAAACATTACAAATGGTTTTCCAGTCTCCTAACTTCCAGTCTTTCTAGGACATTCAACTTTTTTTTTTTTTTTTTTTTTAACAATCCCTAATCTTACTTGATAAGATGTCTCCCCTGACTGGTGGGAATTTCCTAGCTTAGGAAAAAGCAAGAGGGTGCTCGAATTTTGATTCATCTTTTTCTTCCTTTGTAACTGGGCATGGGAACACAGAGGGCGGGGTTTATTAGAGGAACTGCTCAGCTCAGATTCCCTTCTGAGGATGGGCTGCTGGTAAACTACCACAGGACAATTCCACAGCACCCACCTGGAAGCACGTCTTGCAGAATAATGAGGCTTTAGAACCAGCCAGCCTCCCACAGGGAGCCTCTCTGGGTGAGGAACTTAGTTTCTTCTCACTCTATAACTTTTGCCTTGTAAACAAACTCCCTAGTGACTCTATTATATGGAGACTCCAATAAGTTTAGAAAACTTTATTTTCCCAGTAGACTTTTTAAAAGTAAAAGCTGACTCAAGGGGGTGGGGGGGGCAAGGGCAATATACATAACCTAAACTTTTGTACCCCCACAATATGCTGAAATAAGAAAAAAAAGTAAAAGCTAAGGATCTCAAATAATGTAAATAATACTTTTTCTGAACTGTCTGTATAGACATAGAGAAAATATATGCAGGTGTGTGTATGGATGTACTCATATGCAGGTATCTATCAATCTATTTATATCCATCTACTATTTATCTCTGTATGTTTGTGTATAATCTATAATCATGCGGTACCTCAGAGCTGCAGATAGCTGTCTTCCAATGTTGGGGAGAAATGAACTCAGCCACTGCTCATTATCAGTGGTTAACTCTCATAAACATTAATGATTATTTCACAGGCAGGAATCCATGGATGTAAAACCCTAAGATCTACCACTTATGGCTGCATTGTGTCCTGCACTAATGCTTTGGCCAGGCATGTGTGAGCAGTCTTAAATCCAGGACTCCCTACACTTCTCAAGCAGGTCAGCTGACGCTTCAGAATTAAAGCACTGAAGAGTCTTGTTAAAGCACTTCCTCAAAAGGGTATCTTTCACAATTGTTCTCTCACACAGGGCTTATTTTATTTAATTTCCATAAAACTTATGTACTACCTATAAACTTGTCTGTCTAATGTGGACATAAGGTTCTTCTATTTTGTTAAACTTTTCTTTAAAGCTTTATTTCCAGTTGTAGCCAAGCATAGATTACAATATTGATTCATCAAAAAAACCTTTTCACTACCTATAAACGACTTTTTGTTTGTTTTGCTTATGTATTTTCTTCTTCCTATATTGCCCAAGCACTCTTTCTGTTCCTGGTGGAATATAACTTACTTTTCATTTCAACCCTTTTTGTAGTTCCTTCTTGTCCCAACTGTAGTTATACATCACCCAATATAAGTCCCTTTACTAGTTTATATGCACACGTATATTTTTAGCTTCAGACACATGTTTTATGCCTCTTTCCTTCATACTTAATTATGAAGCTGTTGAGAGTCAACAGTTTCATTTTATTTCATTTTATTGTTTTATTTGATTTTACATTTTAAAGGGGACTACTGGCATGCGCCAAGATGCCTGGCTAATTTTTCCATTTTTAGTAGAGACAGCAACTCGCTCTTGGTCAGGCTGGTCTCAAACTGCTGAGCTTAAGCAATCCTCCTGCCTCGGCAGCACAAAGCACTAGGATTACAGACATGAGCCACCATGCCTGGCCAAGAAGTTTGCTTTTTAAAATTTTTTAGTGATACATAATAATTGTATACATTTATGGGGTACATGTGATATTTTCATACATGCATACAATGTGTAATGATCAAATCAGGGTATTTAGGATATCTATCACCTTGAATGTTTGTTATTCTTTGTGTTGAGAACATCTCAAATATTTTAGCTATTTTGAAATATACATCATATTGTTAACTATAGTCACTGTACTGTGCTATGGAACAGTACAACTTATACCTTCTGTCTAACTGTGTTTGTACCCATTAGCCAACCTCTCTTTATCACCCCCCTTCCCAGCCTCTGGTAACTATCATTCTACTCTCTGCCTCCATGAGCTCTGAGACCAACTTTATTAGGTCCCACATATGAGTGAGATCATGTGATATTTATTTGTCTTTCTGTGTCTGGCTTATTTCACTTAACATAATGACATCCAGTTCCATTTGTGTTGGAACCAATGACAAAATTTCCTTCTTTTATGGCTAAATAGTATTCCATTGTATATATATAACACATTTTCTTTATTCATTGGTGGACACTTAGGTTGACTGCGTACCTTGGCTATTTTGAGTAGTGCTGCAATAAACATGGGGGTGCAGGTATCCCTTTGATATACCGATTTACTGTCTTTTGGATGAATACCCAGTAATGAAATTGCTGGATCATATGGTAGTTCTATTTTTAGTTTATTGAGACACTTCATTTTTGAAGGATCAGCATTTAGAAGACTGGCACATGGTATGTGGTTAGATATTTGCTAAGTGGATAATTTAATGAGTCATTGAATTAATTAATTAAAGAAAAATAAGATCTGTTTATTTGCTAGTATTCTTAAATATCAACAAAATAAATGACTACTTTGTATCTTAAATTCAAAAGCTGAATTCTATGTTGTTTGAAGATCCCATCCATGTAGCAGGTATGAACTTTGAAAGTCAGGGAGATATTAAGTGAAATATGATGTGATCTATTGAGTCATAACATATCAAAACTAAAAACTGAATCTAATGGCAAATATTTGAGAAGGGAAATTACCTGCATTATCTTCTTGAAGGGGATTTTCATATCTATACACACACACACACACTTTCTATTGAGTCACAGGAGAGGAGTAATGACGACTAATTTCCAATTTTCAGAAGTCATATTTTAGAAAGTGTGAATCATAAAAATTTCCTCATATTAGTTTTTACCCTGCTTATGTTACCTAGTTTAATCTCTTACTGTTTTCCAGGAAGTTCCATTTCTTCTATATGTAACTTAATACAGTCTTCATCAATGGAACTTTCTGTAATTTCTCCAGTCCACACTGAATCCTTTCATCCTCAACACTGATGGCTCCAAATATTAGGATCACACAATTGACCATTTGGTAGGGGCTCTCCTACATTGGTTATTTTATGTATATTACTTATAACTGTGGAAATAAATTTTATGTCCATTAAAGGTGGGAGTCACATTTCCTAGGTACTACTCACAATGTCCAGCACAGAGCAGAAGATAAAATGTGAGTTCAAAGATTATCATAATGTTTGCCAGATGTCTTTTTTTGAATAAATTATGTGATTCCAACACAAATTTAAATCAGGAAAGATCTTCAAACAGCTTACTATAAAAATCACTAAAACTATATAAAATTAAATTGTATTTGGATTTTCTGTTCTGTTCCACTGGTCTGTGTCCCTGCACTTGTGCCAATACCAAGCGGTTTTAATAATCACAGCCTTGTAGTATAGTTTGAAGTCTGGAAAATTAATACCTCCCATTTTGTTTTTATTGCTTA
>CM052445.1:66305585-66321552 GCA_028533085.1 Varecia variegata | reverse complement strand
CATTATTTCTTGCATAATATTCAGCTTATTCATGATCCATGTTTGAAATTCTTCCTGGGACATGTTGCTATTTTGAATCTGGTTTGTGTCAATTGGTAGAGAGCTGGTATTCCTCTTTGGGGGCAAAATTTCAGTTTGATTCTTTGTACTCCCAGAGTTCTTTCGCTGAGCCCTTCCCATCTGGATCAATCGTTAGATCTCTTCTTATAGCTTTAGTCTGGATAGAGGCACGCCTTGTGCTCTGTTCTTAGGGTGTGTAGCAGCCTAGATGTGTTACTTCCTTCGCCACTAGGGGGAGCCTGTTGTGTGTTATTTAGGATTTCACTACCTCAGCTGGGGGGCTGCTTCTGATGGGTCCAGCCCCAGAGAATTAATTTGATCTAATATCAGTTTGACGAATTAAGTCACTGGGTTGTGCTGGTTGCAACTGAAAGCTTCTTTTTCTTGTCTCTTCCTCTCCGGAGTTGGGTTCTGCCTCTCTCTGCGTGAAAAACAGTGGCTAGGGGGGAGGGGTGGAGCCCTCACTCGCCCAGCGCCCCGCTGCTACAGCTCCCACGCGCACATGCCTGGCCTGCTCCGATGACCACGAGGTCCACACACCACTCTGTCATGACTGGGGAAGCACTCAGTGTTCACGCAAAGGTGGAGCTCCCAGTGGGGGTCCAGGGACCAGGGGAGGGAGCCGCCCAGGGAGCCATCTGGCACCCAATCGCTCCACAGCGGCTAGGCTGTGAACCCCAATATGGCGACTGCCCGTCTGCAGATCGCCGGTGCTGGGGGTGAATGTTCAGGATCTGGCAGGCGACAGAGCCAGGGTCTGGCGGGCCCAGGAGCCCACAGTAGCTCCCCGGCTAGGGAGCAGCTGAGGAGCAGCTTTAATTCAGCGTCTGTTCACAGTATTTCGCCTTAGTGCAGATCCGACCCTCCCCCCGCCAAGCGCCCACCGGCACAAAGATCCTGCATTCCACGGTTTTTCCCTCTAATGTCTCCTGTACACAGAGTTCACGCAAGGCCAGAGCTCTTAGCGTGGGTCCACGGACTAGGGGAGGGAGCTACCTGGCACCCTATGGCTCTGCAGCGGCAAGGCTGTGGACCCCAAGATGGCGACTGCCCATCCACAGATCGCCAGCAGTGGGGGTGAATGTTCAGGGTCTGGCAGGTGCCAGAGCTGGGGTCTGGCGAGCCCAGGAGCCCCCAGTAGCTCCCCGGCTAGGACAGCTTTAATTTGGCGTCCGTTCACTGTATTTTGCCTTAGCGCAGATCCGACCCTCTCCCCGCCAAGCGCTGACCTGGCGCAAAGATCCTGCAGTCCACGCTTTTTCCCTCTAATGTATCCTATCCACAGAGCCCCACATCTCTCAAGGCGATTCTGCACCGGCTTCAGGCAGATCCCTAATTGCATGGGTATGGAGGACAGTGGGGAAACAAGCCGCTTTCCTGTGGAGCTGAACCCACCTCACTCGCTGGTGAGGCGGGTACAGCCCTCCCACACACCACTCTCTATTGTCATCCCGCACTCTCCAGATTTACGTGGATTCCTGTTTACCTCAGATTTTTTCTTGTTCTCTATGTCCCACGTTGATTCTCTGTCGATTCACACTGTCGTTCTTGCGGGAGAGTGATCCTCTAGCGTTGTGGCAGACCGAAATCCAAACCTTCCACTCCGGGAGCACAGATCCAGGAGGTCATCTCCTCTCCGCCATCCGGGACCCCTAAAATAATTCTTTATATTAAATAAAACCATACTTTATAGTTTTACATTTTATTATGCTTTCTTTTATTATGTGAAATAGTTGGCATAAATCACTGTAATGCTACTATCTCATTTGTGTTTCATAGGTTAAAAATGATAGCTGCATAATTTTTAGAAGATCATCTAGTACCTAGTTTCCAATCAATGTAGATGGTGATGATAGTGATTATGATTATGATAGCAATCAACTTCCTATAATAATTGCTGTCTATAACATTATACTACAATTAATGGATTGATTCTTGACCAAATCTCCTCTACTGATTTGCTGAAATTCCAACGTATTTCTTATAGAAGTTGTGTTTGCTAGTTCTTTCCACATTTCCAATTTGGGAAATTTTTACTTTTTTTTTAATTAGAAATTTTTATAATGAATTGTTCTCTAGAGATCATTGTTCCACTTGAAACTCTACCTCCAGGGAAGTAGCAGTAATGAGCTCAGGCTTATTTTTTGTTTCCAAGTTCCAGTAATAATACAGATGTGATCATAGAAACTTCATGGTTTTGACTGTCTTTATTACAAGGCAAGTGGAGAAGACACATCATTTCCACCTAAAGTCCTTATAAACTGCCCTGTAGATATGAGTCTGTTCTCTATTACTTTGTTTCCTAACAGAGGCTGTACAAAGAAAAAAGTAATTTATAAACGTGGTCTCCAACCATGGATGATGCCCAAATCATGCACTTATGAGGGAATACTCTGAAACCATATACTAAAACATTCATAAAAATTCTGAGCTACACTTCTGCAGGTAAGTAGAGAACTTAAAATATGTTTCTTTACAACTGAGGTTCTGTACTCACATTTCTCTTCTTTTCATCCTTCCCATCACTGTGATTTTCTCCTGTTCTTTTTCCTTCTGCTTTCACTTAGAGACAACCTTACATACAATTTTGGAATTGATTGAGTGGATGTTATTGTCCGTACTTAAGTGCTTAGCCTCTGTCTTACACTGCTAATGCCCTCAAGATGATCATCAATTGCTGACATTCAAACCAACTATTTATCAGAACACAGGAGAAGCTCTTTCAAGTTAATACACCTTAGTCCAAAATCACTTTTTACTTCTCCACCAGATCCATCAATATTTCCTTTCCTTTAGCATGATTATAGGAATGTAAACTGATTCCAGTCCTTTACACCATGTCACCAAGTTTAGTTCTTATTTAATTAAAATAGTGAATTCAAGTTATTACATTTAGAAAGGCCATAATAAGGAATCCCAGTGCGTCCAATTTTGATCCAGATTGCTATTCCTTATGTCATAAAATGCCCAACATGTGTATCAGAAATTTATCTCTTTCTTTACTTACATCTTCATTATATAGTAAATAGATGAAAATAAAAGTGAATTAATGAATAAACTAATAAATACTTGGGACATGAGCCCTAGCAAAATCTAAATCAGAGACACAAGATTGTGTCTTGTTTTTAGCATTGACCCTCTGTGATATAAATTTTAGCAAGCCTCTACCACATTCATACATCACATCTTTTGAAAAGTAGCAATAGAAATACCCACTTACCTAAAATTAGCCCTTCTAACATCTGTAAATGTCACATTTTTATGTGTATTGTAATTTGGGATTTGAAATCACTCAATCACAAAACCAGCAAAAACTTATATTCTTACCTTTAGTTGATTAGCTTTATAGTATAATATACACACGCCAAAATATCAGCTTAGTAAGTGAAAACTCCTTTTCTGCAATAAGGTTTCTGTTTTCTCTGCACTTCTGGTCCTTGATTTCTAGTATGAAGTGAACAGTATTGGGCTTTTGTGGCTTCTCTTAAGAAAAAATTAAGAAAATTAAGAAAAGTTCAATTTTTCTACTCTTCCTGAGGAGAAAAATTTTTGCTCTGTATTTCAAGATAAATATAATCAATAGTGATAAACAAAGTCATGTGTTTGATTCTTTACCTTACTCTTTAAAAATCTGTGAAAATTTCATTTACTATTAAGTATGATCCATATGGAGATTACATGAGAGTGACTTTACTTTTTCTGGTGACCAATTTGACAATGTGGAGTCTGAATTCTGTAAGTCAGGGGTCATAAGCCTATTATGTGATCCTGTGCAGATGATTTTTAAAATATATTTTCTTCCCAATAACAATAAAGTAGCTTAAAAATACACATACATACTAATATAGAATTAGACGTTATTACAAGTCTGTCTGCCAGCAGTTTGAATAAATACCTTTAAATCTGAATGGATTAAGGACACTGATATGTCTGTCATAAAGAGTACTCTCTATGCATCTGTCCACATGACTTGTGCATAGCTGAATCCACTGTCAGGTTCCCCACACTCGAGAGGCTCATGGATCTTTCATAAGGAACATTGTCATAAACTTACTGTGAGACTGATTCAGCTCTTATGAGTCAATCTCACACCTTAGTTCTTATATCATCCACAGTTTATCTCAGGACCTGTTTATACTCTAGAAAAATAATCATTTGCTTTATCATCTCTTTATAAGAAGAAAAGATAGTTAATTGACATAGGTAAGGTGTTTCCAGGGTTAAGATGCAAAGAGCAACAATAAACTTCTCTTTCTGTTATACCAGGTGGAAGTGGGAACTGTATGGATCACAGAAACAAGACTCAAGTTACCGAGTTCACCCTGCTAGGGTTTCAGAATGAGAAAGAAGTAGAATTTATTCTTTTTTCTATGTTCCTGCTCATGTACATGACATCCCTGCTTGGCAACACCATGATCATCCTTTTGGTGTGTTGTGACTACCGTCTGCACTCACCCATGTATTTCTTTGTAGCCAACCTTGCCTTCCTTGAGGTCGCCATCAGCTCCACGGTGGTCCCCAAGATGCTGGCCAACACGTTTTCCCTCACCAAAACAATATCCTTTGTGGGCTGTCTCACACAATCTTTTTTCTACTTCCTTCTGGGATCCGCAGAATTCTTCATCCTGGCTGTCATGTCCTTTGATAGATATGTTGCCATCTGCAGCCCACTGAGGTATGCCAGCATCATGAGCAGACAGACATGCATAGTGCTGCTTTTGGGATCCTATGTGGGTGCATTTTTGTCAATTTTGGCATCATCAATCTTAACTGCCGCTCTGCCCTTTTGTGGGCCAAATGTAATCAATCACTTCTTCTGCGACAGTGCTCCTGTGCTGAAGCTGGTCTGTGCGGATATATCTCAGGCTGAGCTGGCTGACTTTATTTCCTCTGCTATGTTGCTCTTGGGCTCCTTGCTCCTGACGGGAGTGTCTTACACCTACATTATCATTACTATCCTTAGAATTCCCTCTGCCCAGGGACGACAGAAGGCTTTCTCCACCTGTGCCTCACACATCGTCGTGGTTACACTTTATTATGGGAGCTGCATTTTTATCTATGTCCGTCCCAAAAAGGGCAATGTGATGGATGTTAACAAATTTGCCACAGTGTTGAACACTATTGTGACACCGATGCTGAACCCTTTCATATACTGCCTCCGAAATGAGAAAGTAAAAGAATCTCTCCATGATGCCTTTAATAAATATGTAGATACGCTAACAACTTTAAGATCTCAAAAATGATATCTTTATAAATATTGTTCTTCATTTCTGGCAAAAATTATTTTATTGGATAACTATATAAATCACATAAGGGAGAAACTTAGGAGAACATATATTATTTCCTAACCCCTGTCCACGCTCACTGTAGATTCACAAGATTTAAAAACACATGCATATATTCATAATATATGTATACTGACAGGCAGACAGATATAAATACATATGTGATTACTGTCCCATTCCTGTGACTCTAGTATTTTAAAAATCAAATTCTTGTACAACATAGTGATTTGAACTCAAACAAAGCCAGTATTGGATATCTCTGCTTTAGGTAGGTTCTCAACTTTACTGCAAAATTTCCCTCTTTTTATTTTTAAAAAACATTAATTTATCTTTTGTATTTGATACATATAGAGTCCCATTAAAATAAAATAATATTAAATATGCTCTGACTTCAACTTTAAAATATTTAATATAAATTATTTATGCCATTAGTTATTTACTTTTTGATGTTAACTGTAAACTGATTTACTCATGGCTTCGTGTTTGCTGTAATCTATAATTGGGTTCCAGTTTGATGCCACAGAGTGTGGGGACATATCTATGTGCGGCAAAGGAACTTACTAGAACATACAAGCCTCTGCTAATTATGCAGAGGAGGAATAGGTAGAAGAAATATATCAAATTGGTTTAACCACATTATTTTTTAGAACTGTAGGAAACTGTATTAGCTACTCAGCTTTCCACATAATTTTATAAGAATAATTTTAAAAGCTAATATTAATAATGACTTGGGAATTTCAACATGATTTAGGCATTACTCTTTTACTATTTGAAAGAAAAGTTCAATCTTAAATAAATGATAAAATCATTCTAGACAACACAGTCAGTTACATGTGAAGGGTGATCCACAATTATTACTATTAATTACATCTTTCATAGTATCCAAAATGTCTCTTGTAAGGGACAAGTAATTTCAAAAGAATTCTGTTGTATAAGAAGGTGGTCTAAATACACAAATCATAAAGATAGCCTCTCATGTAAAATATTTTATGACCATAAAGGACTCCGTAAATGTTTCAGGCATACCCTTATCCTATGCTAAAAGAAATCAGATAAAAAGAGCTACAGTGGTGTGCATTTGTTTTAATTCAATTATTCTCAGTCTCTTTCCAATCTATCTTCCCTAATTTCTCACACTATTAAATTTTTGTGTGCACTCTCTGACTTTATAAACTTGATTCTCCCTCTTTTAGTAAAAAAAAAGAAAGATTACTATACATTGATTTCACAACCTGAGACTCTGCTGAATGTTTTTATCAGTTCCAGTAGTCTCATGGCAGAATCTTTGGGGTTTTCTAGATATAAGATCATATTGTCAGCAAAGAGCAAGAGTTTGACCTCTTCTGCCCTCATTGGATGCCCTTGCCTTAATTTCCTTCTCTTGCCCTGGCTAGGACTGTCAGCACTATGTTGGATAGAAGTAGAGATAGAGGGTAACTTTGTCTGGTTCCAGTTCTAAGTGGGAATGCTTTCATTTTTTCCCCCTGTTCAGTATGTTGTAGACTGTGGGTTTGTCATATATGACTTTTATCATTTTGAGGTAATTCCCATCTATGCCTATTTTGTTAAGCATTCTTATCACAAAAGGGCTATGGAAAGCAATATGGAGATACCTTAAACAGATTCAAGGGCATTGAATTTTGTCAAATGTTTTTTCTTCATCTATTGGGAGGATCATATAGTCTTTACTTTTACTTCTATTTATGTGTTGAATTACATTTATAGATTTGCATATGTTTAACCATCCCTGCATCTCTGCGATGAAGTCCACTTGGTTGTGAGGCATTATATTTTTGATAATCACCTGAATTTGGTTTGCTAGGATTTTTTTTAGAATTTTTGCATCTGTATTCATAAGGGATATTGCTCTGTAGTTTTCTTTTTTTGTTGTGTCCTTTCCTGGTTTTGGCATAAGGCTGAGGTTGGCTGCGTAAAACATGTTGCTGAGGACTCCTTGATGTTGTGAAATAATCTCTGCTGGATAGGCACCAGTTCTTCTTTGTAGGTCTGGTAAAATTTGCGTGTGAAACCGTCTGGTCCAGCACTTTTCTTTTTAGGAAGGTTTTTTATTGCTGCTTCAATTTTGGTACTTCTTTTTTTTTTTTTTTTTTTTTAGACAGAGTCTCGCTTTGTTGCCCGGGCTAGAGTGAGTGCCGTGGCGTCAGCCTAGCTCACAGCAACCTCAAACTCCTGGGCTTAAGCGATCCTTCTGCCTCAGCCTCCCGAGTAGCTGGGACTACAGGCATGCGCCACCATCCCCGGCTAATTTTTTCTATATATATTTTTAGCTGGCCAGATAATTTCTTTCTGTTTTTAGTAGAGACGGGGTCTCGCTCTTGCTCAGGCTGGTCTCGAACTCCTGAGCTCAAACAATCCGCCCGCCTCGGCCTCCCAAGTGCTAGGATTACAGGCGTGAGCCACCGCGCCCGGCCAATTTTGGTACTTCTTATTGGTCTATTCAGGAATTCTGTTTCTTCCTGATTGAGCCTAGGGAGGGTGTGTATTTCTAAGAATTTGTCATTACTGTATGCCCACAACAGTCAAACTGAGAACCAAATCAAAAACTCAATACCCTTCACAACAGCAACAAATAAAATAAAATACCTAGGAATATATTTAACTAAGGAGGTGAAAGACCACTACAGGGAGAACTACAAAACATTGAAGAAGGAAATAGCAGAGGACATAAACAGGTGGAAAGCCATACCATGCTCGTGGGTTGACAGAATCAAAATTCTTAAAATGTCTATACTGCCCAAAGTGATCTACAGATTCAATGCAATCCATATTAAAATACCACCATCATTTTTCACAGAACTAGAAAAAATTCTATGTTTTGTATAGAACCAGAGAAGACCCCGTATAGCAAAAGCAATCTTAAGCAAACAAACAAATTGGACGGCATCAATTTACCAGACTTCAAACTATACTACAAGGCTATAGTAACTAAAATATCATGGTACTGGCACAAGAACAGAGACATAGACCAATGGAACAGAACTGAGAACCCAGATATAAAAGCATCATCATATAGCCATCTAATCTTTGACAAAGCAAACAAAAACATACACTGGGGAAAATAATCCTTATTCCATAAATGGTGCTGAGAAAATTGGATAGCCATATATAGAAGACTGACACAATATGCACCTCTCACCTCTGACAAAAATCAACTCATGGTGGATAACAGACTTAAACCTAAGGCATGAAATTATAAGAATTCTAGAAAAAACATGTTGGGAAAACTCTTATAGACATTGGCCTAGGGAAAGAATTCATGAGGAATACCCCAAAGGCAATCACAACAACAACAAAAATAAATAAATGGGACCTGATCAAATTAAAAAGCTCTGCACAGCCAAGCAAACTAGCATGACAGCAAACAAACAACCTACAGAATGGGAGAAAATATTCACACGTTACACATCTGATAAAGGGTTGATAATCAGAATCTATATAGAACTCAGGAAAATCAGCAAGAGAAATAGCAAACAACCCCATTAAAAAGTGGGAAAAGCACATGAATGGAAACTTTTCAAAAGAAGACAGAATAATGGGCAAGAAACATGAAAAAATGCTCAACATCTCTAATCATCAGGGAAATGCAAATCAAAACCACAATGAGAGATCACTTAACTCCAGTGAGAATAGCTTTTATCAAAAAGTCCCAAAACAATAAATGTTGGTGTGGATGCGGAGAGATAGGAACATTCATACACTTCTGGTAGGACTGCAAACCTCCTTGGAAATTAATATGGAGATACCTCAAGGAGCTAAAAGTAGAACTACCATTTGATTCAGCAGTCCCGTTACTGGGCATCTACCCAAAGGAAAAAAAAAAAAGACATTCTATAAAAAAAATCTGCACTCGAATGTTTATAGCAGCACAATTCCCAATTGCAAAGATGTGGAAACAACCCAAGTGCCTATCAATATATGAGTGGATTAATAAAATGTGGTATATGTATACCATGGAGTTCTACTCAGCCACAGAAAACAATGGTGATCTAGCACCCCTTGTATTATCCTGGATACAGCTAGAGCCTATTCTACTAAGTGAAATATCACAAGAATGGAAAAACAAGCACTACATGTCACCATCAAATTGGTATTAACTGATCAACACTTATGTGCACATGTAGTAGTAACATTCATTGGGTGTCAGGCAGGTGGGAGGGGGCAGGAGGGGATGGGAATGTTCACACCTAATGGGTGTGGTGTGCATCATCCGGGTGATGGACACACTTGAAGCTCTGACTTGGGTGGGGCAAAGGCAATATATGTAACCCTTAAACATTTACACCCCAATAATATGCTGAAATGTAAAAATAAAGATTAGTAGTGATCTGTCTATTCATTGTTTGCATCTCCTTTCAGATACCACCACTTCATGTCTCAGCAAGGTTTCTGGGGCATATCTGAAGCCCATTCATAGTGTTTAAAACACTACTGGCCAGCAGAATGAAAGTTGGAATTTTCATCCATACAAAACCATTGAAGTTATAACTTTTACTGTCATGAATAAAACCTACAAATAGAATAAACAATTATATGGACTTGAGAATGAACTCTGAAGAAAAATATCCCTACAACAGTGGGTCACCTTTCTGATCAGAAGGAGTGACCAGCCAAGACAAGCTGCTAGTAACAGATTCCTTCTTTTCCATCATCAGGGGTGTGTGTGTTTGTGTTTGTGTGTGTATTATCTGAGATTTTATCATTATCCCAATTGCAATTTCTTGGTGAATTTTATTTCATTTAATACAGAGTTTACAGAATAGAACATTAGAGTGACATTAACTTTTGTATCTACAATGCTGACTTAGCATATTTCTGTTAGGTTAGCTAAGAGAGAAAGGAAAAAAGAGGAAGACCACATTCATATAACTCTTGTTACAATATATAATTGTTTTATTTTATTATTAATTATTAATCTCTTACTATGCCTAGTTTATAAATTAAACCTTAGATGTGTATGTATAGCAAAAAAAACATAGTATATACAAGGTTTGATACTATCCGTGGTTTCAGGCATCCACTGGGGGTACTGAAATGTATCCCCAAGGAATAAGTGGGGACTATTATACCCACGTTTGGATGTAACAACACTTTAGAAAAATTTTCACATATCAAAAAATAAAAATTTGACGCATTTTTGTTTATAAATGTTTCCATTTCCCTGAAACATTCAAATAAAATTCACCAAAAAATGTGCTGAGATAAAATCATCGTGTAACTGCTTCAAGTATCAAGTAACAAGTATCAAGTATCAAGATGAGTTCAATTCCTTGTCAACAGAATAACAGAATTTTATAGCTGAAATACATATTTTATTTTATTCAAACTTTTTTTATTACATTATTATTTTAATTTTTAAAATAATTAATATTTTCTACCATGGTTTGCCATTTTCTTTTTCTTTTTTATTTATTTCAGGATATTATGAAGGTACAAACATTTAAGTTACATTTTATGTCTTTTCCTCACCCAAGCGAAGATTAGAGGCATGCCTTTCCCATCTACAATGCTCACTGTGCCCATTAGTTGTGAGTTTACCCCCCCCACCAACTTCCTAATCCCTGGAGAATATTACTACAGTGTGAGCACCGTAGTGTTGATCAGTTAGTGCCAATTTGATGGCGAGTACATGTGGAGGCTATTCCTCCGATCTTGTAATACCTCACTGCAGATAATAGGCTCAAGTTCAATCCAGGAAAATATAAGAGGCGCTAGATCACTGTCATTTCTTATAATTGAGTAATATTCCATTGTATACATATACCAAATTTTAATAATCCACTCATGAATTGACGGGCACTTGGGTTGTTTCCACATCCTTGCAATAGTGAATTCTGCTGCCATGAACATTTGGGTGCAGATGTCTTTATTATAGAATGTCTTTTGCTCTTTTGGGTAGATGCCTGATAGTGCTATTGCTGGATTGAATGGTATTTCTATTTTTAGCTCTTTGAGGTATCTCCAAATTCTTTTCCACAGAGGTTGCACCAATTTGCAGTCCCACCAGCAGTGTAAGAGTGTTCCTGTCTCTCCACATCCTCGCCAGCATTTGTTGTTTGGGGATTTTTTGATAGAGGCCAATCTCACTGGGGTTAGGTGATATCTCATTGTGATATCTCATAGGTGATATCTCATTTGCATTTCTGTAATGATTAGAGATGTTGAGGATTTTTTTATATGTTTGCTGGCCATTATTCTGTCTTCTTTTGAAATGTTTCTGTTCATTTCCTTTGACCATTTATTGATGGGGTTGCTTGATTTATGGATAACAGACTTAAACCTAAGGCATGAAACCTTAAGAATTCTAGAAGATGTTGGGAAGACCCTTTCAGACATCTGCCTAGGCAAAGAATTCTTGAAGAAGAACCCCAAAGCAATCACTGCAGCAACAAAAATAAATAAATGGGATATGACCAAATTAAAAAGCTTTTTGCACAGCCAAGGAAACTATCATTAGAGAAAATAGACAACCTACAGGATGGGAGAAAATATTTGTTCTCTACACATCTGATAAAGGGCTGATAACAAGAATCTATCTAGAACTTAAGAAAAATCAACAAGAAAAAAATCAAACTTCTTATATAAAGATAATGAAAGTGAAGCGAAGAACATTATGTCTGGTATCTAAGATTACAGAAGAGTAAAAGTAGAAGTTTAATGAAATTTAGATCCTCAATCATTGTTTCATTCACATAATATGTATTTTTAGTCCTGTTACATGCAAAGTAAATTAATCGATACTAATGAAAAACAGTAGGAAGTTGCATCAGCAACATGAGGAATAGGAAACTCCTGACTCTCCCTCCATCCACAGGTGCAGTAAATAAACATCTGTTCATGGATCTGTCCCCTAAGACCAAGTGAGGTATTCTTACTCACTGGGCAACTGAGAAAACATCCACATCAAATGAATAGGAATGCCAGGCATGGTGGCACTGCCCATCAAGTCTTGTTTTCTCTGGAGCCTGCCACAGGAGGATCACTTGAGACCATGAGTTCAAAGCTGCAGTGAACTATGATAGCACCACTGCACTCCAGCCTGTGTTACAGAGTGAGACACCATCGCTAAAAAATAGAATAAAATAAAGTAATGTTTACGAAAAGCTGAGACAGACACATCTGGGCACAAACCCTACCCTGGGCACTGTGCCATGTAATTGGGAAAGGAATTCCCAACACTCAGCTTCTCCCCGTGGAGAGGAAGGTTTGGACCTCACATGTAGTACCCTAACTCTTAAGGTTCCCCACGGTTTGGCTCTTAATTTACCAACTGTGAGAACCGAGATTAGACACAAGCCAGTCTCTCTAGACCACAGAAAAAGTGATTTTATACAGGCACTCAAGTGCTCCCAGGGGCTTCATCCTCAGGGAGCAATGCAGAGAGGAGACTTAAGAATTGCAGCCCCCGTCTCTCCCTGGAAGGGACCCACTATTCCATTGGCTACTTGGCAGCCTGGCTTCTAACTAACTTACATTGGGGAATTAAAGGGGCAGAAATGTAGTAACCCACTGCCAAGCGATCAGCACTTCTCAAGACTTTTCCCCTGGCTCACCCCAGCCATAGTTCCAGTTCTATTCATTCCTTCTGGAAGGAGTTTGCCCACATACTGAACATCCCAAGTTATATGGCTTCCATCCAAGCGACTGCATCCTAAACCTAGCTCTGTGAGCAGAGGGGAGTTGCAAATATGTGTGTCTATCTAGGCCACAGGAAAAAAGCAGTGTTCTATATGGGCGCACAAACACTTCCAGGGGCTTCACACACTAGAAAAGTGTAGACAAAGTGCTTAAAAAATTCAGCCCCCAGCTCCTCCCTGGAAGAGATTTATGGTGGCTTGCCTTTTGAATAACTTGCATCAGGAAGTTAAAGGGGCAGGCAAGTGTTAATCCTCAAGCAGCCTGAAAAATCAAATTTTACTTCCTGTGGCTTCTCCCCAGCTCACGCAAGCAATGATTCCAGGTCTATTAATCTCTCCTGGAAGGTGTCTATCCAAACATCACCCCAACTTTTACAGCGTCTGCATCATAAACCTCCTAGCTCCATGAGCAGAGAAGAATAAGTATGTGCAAGTCTATCTAGACCACAGAAAGAAAGTGGTGGTTTTATATGGGCTTATATTTACATAAGCACTTCCAGGGGCTTTATTCCCCAGGAGAAGTGTGGAAAGGGGATTCTTAAATGCAGCTCCCATTCTTGGGATACTTCACTTAGTAGAATGGGTTCTGACTCTATCCAGGAGAACATAAGAGATTCTATATCTCCATTATTTCTTATAGCTGAGTAATACTCCATGGTATACATATACCACATTTTATTAATCCACTCATGTGTTGATGGGCACTTGGGTTGTTTCCACATCTTTCCATTGTGAATTGTGCTGCTATAAACATTCAGGTGCAAATGTCTTTTTTATAGAATGACATTTGTTCTTTTGGGTAGATCACCTAAGAGCACATTTAGGAATAACATTAATAAGGTGTTGGGCAGATGTGGGGGGGGTGTTATGGTCTGAGACGCGAGAAATGACCACCTAAAGACCGAATTGAGGGGGGATGGGGGTGGGGGAGAGGATGGGTGTATACCTACATGATGAGTGCGATGTCCACTGTCTGGGGAATGGACACACTTGAAGCTCAGACTCGGTGGGATGGGAGGGGCATGGGCAATATATTTAACCAGAACTTTGGTACCCCCATAATAAGCTGAAATAAAAAAAAATAAAATAAAATAAATAAAATAAAATAAGAAATGAACATGAAAAAAAATTGAAATCACTATAGATTCACAGGAAGTTGCAAAAAATAAAAAAATGTACAGGGAGATTCCATAAACCCTTCGCACATTTCTACTGGTAACAACTTGCATTACTATAATGTAACATTAAAAGCTGAAAATTGACATTTGTAAAAAATATATATATATATAAATGTTAGTTAGCCTTCGTTTATTAACATGTGCCTTAGATACCAAAACAGTTGATTTTGTGATAGCTTTAATGTCACCTATGATAACTGTAAATGTGCCAACTTATTCTTCTTTTCAATGAATCTTTCTTCTATGTATTTATAACTTCATATGAAAAAATGCTCAACATCTCTAATCATCAGGGAAATGCAAATCAAAACCACAGTGAGATATCACTTAATTCCAGTGAGAATGGCCTTTATCAAAAAGTCCCAAAACACTAAATGTTGGCGTGGATGCGGAGAGACAGGAACACTCATACACTGCTGGTGAGACTGCAAACTAGTGCAACCTCTGTGGAAAGCAATATGGAGATACCTTAAACAGATACGAGTAGACCTACCATTCGATCAAGCAATCCCATTATTGGGCATCTACTCAAAAGAACAAAAGACATTGTATAACAAATATATCTGCACCCGAATGTTTATAGCAGCACAATTTGCAATTGCAAAGATGTGGAAACACCCAATCAATACATGAGTGGATTAATAAAATGTGGTATATGTATACCATGGAGTATTATTCAGCTATAAGAAACGATGGTGATATAGCACCTCTTATATTTTCCTGGAAAGAGTTGTAACCCATTCTACTAAGTGAGGTATCCCAAGAATGGGAAAATGGGCACCACATTTACTCACCATCAAATTGGTTTCACTGATCATCACCTAAGAGCACATTTAGTAATAACATTGATCAGGTGTCGGGCAGATGTGGGTGGGGGAGGGGATGTGTGTATACCTACGCAATGAGTGCCATGTGCACTGTCTAGGGGATGGACACGTTTGAAGCCCTGATGGGGGGTGGGGGGCAAGGGCAATACACATAACCTAAACTTTTGTACCCCCACAATATGCTGCAATAAGAATAATAAATAAATAAATAAATAAATCTTTGCTACCCCAAGGTCACAAACCTATGTTTCTATGTTTTGTTCTAGAAGCTTCATGATGCTGGCTTTTCCATTTAATTCTGTGATGCATTTCAAATTAATTTTGGTGTGTGTGTGAGGTAGGGATCCAGTTTCAAGTTTTCCTCATGTGTATTCAGCAGTTTCAGGGCCATTTGTTAAGAAGACTTCCCTCTGCTCGTTGAACAGCCTTGGGATCTTTGTCAAAAATCAATTGACTGTATGTGGTCTATTTCTGGACTTTAGTTTGTTCTATCAATCTAAAATAAAAATAAAAACAAAAATATCTGATAAAGGGCTTTCCCAAGACATATAAAGAAATCTCAAAACTCAACATAAGACCACAAATAAACTTATAAAAATTGGACAGGGAGTGACATCAGCAACATGGTCAACTAGAAGCTCTTAGCTCTCATCTCCCTAATAAAAACAGCCAAAACTACAAATAAATAGCTACATTTCAATGAAAATAGCTAAAGAATACCATCTTGCCAAAAAATAAAGAAGCAAATATTTCCATTTACAATAGCACAAAAAAATACTTAGGAATCAATTTAACTTAGGTAGTGAAAGACTACCTCATACAGTAAAAACTATAAAACATTGGTTAAAAACTGTAAAACACCCATCCCCTCCCCCACCCCCATCCCCCCAAGTCAGAACTTCAAGTGTGCCCATTCCCCAGACAGTGCACATTGCACTCATCATGTAGGTATACACCCATCC
>CM052445.1:66292999-66305085 GCA_028533085.1 Varecia variegata | reverse complement strand
GGATGGTTTTATATTTGGATTTTCTGTTCTGTTCCACTGGTCTGTGTCCCTGCACTTGTGCCAATACCAAGCAGTTTTAATAATTCCAGCCTTGTAGTATAGTTTGAAGTCTGGCAAATTAATACCTCCCATTTTATTTTTATTGCTTAAAATTGCTCTTACTAAACGGGGTCTTCTCTGGTTCCATACAAAGCATAAAATTATTTTTTCTATATCTGTGAAAAATGATGTTGGTAATTTAATAGGGATTGCATTGAATCTGTAGATCACTTTGGGCAGTATAAACATTTTAACAAAGTTGATTTTTCCAATCGTTGAGCGTGGTATGGTTTTCCACCTATTTACATGCTCTGTGATTTCCTTCCTCAGTGTTTTGTAGTTCTCCCCATAGAGGTCCTTTACCTCTTTAGTTAAATATATTACTAGGTATTTTATTTTCTTTGTTGCTATTTTAAAGGATATTGAGTCCTTAATTTGGTTCTCTGTTTGACTGTTATTGGCATATATGAATGCCTCTGATTTGTGTGTATTGATTTTGTATCCTGAGACTTTACTGAATTCATTGATCAATTCCAGGAGTCTCTTGGTTGAATCCTTGGATTTTTCTAGATATGATATCATATCATCAGCAAAGAGTGAGAGTTTGATCTGTTCTGTCCCTATTTGGACACCCTTGATTCTGCTCTCTTGCCTGATAGCTCTCGCAAGGACTTCCAGCACTATGTTGGAAAGTAATAGG
Organism: Varecia variegata; assembly: GCA_028533085.1. Taxonomy (NCBI): domain Eukaryota; kingdom Metazoa; phylum Chordata; class Mammalia; order Primates; family Lemuridae; genus Varecia; species Varecia variegata. The sequence goes on along the minus strand of CM052445.1, from coordinate 66,304,346 downwards.
GACAGTGGACAGCCTTGTCCGGTTCCAGTTCTAAGTGGGAAGGCTTTCAATTTTTCCCCATTCAGTATGATTTTGGCTGTAAGTTTGTCATATATGGCTTGTATCATTTTTAGGTAGGTCCCATGTATGCCTAATTTGTTAAGCGTTCTTATCATAAAAGGATGTTGAATTTTGTCAAATGATTTTGCTGCATCTATTGAGAGGATCATATGGTCTTTATTGTTTGTTTCTATTTATGTGGTGAATTACATTTATACATTTGCGTATGTTAAACCATCCCTGCATCTCTAGGATGAAGCCCACTTGGTCATGATGGATTATTTTCTTGATAAGCACTTGGATTAAATTTGCTAGGATTTTATTGATAATTTTTGCATCTATATTCTTAAGAGATATTGGTCTGCAGTTTTCTTTTTTTGTTGCATCCTTTTCTGGTTTTGTTATCAATGTCATACTGGCTTGGTAAAATGTGTTGGGGAAAATTCCATCCTTCTCAATATTGGAGAATAATTTATGTAAGATTGGCACCAGTTCTTCTCTGCATGTGTGGTAAAATTCAGGTGTGAACCCATCTGGACCAGGGCTTTTCTTTTTGGGAAAGTTTTTCATTGGTGTTTTGATTTCAGTTCTTGATATTGGTCTATTCAGGAATTCTATTTATTACTGTTTGAGTCTGGGAAGGCTGTGTGTTTGTAAAAATTTGTCCATTTCCTCCACATTTTCCAGTTTGTGTGCATAAAGATTTTTGTAGAATTCATAAATGATATCATGTATCTCTGTGGCATTGGTTGTGATTTCTCCTTTCATGTTCCTGATGGAGGTTATTAGAGATTTTTCTTTCCTGCTCTTGGTTAGTCTAGCCAGAGGTGTGTCTATTTTGTTTATCTTTTCAAAGAACCAACTTTTTGTTTTATTAATCTCCCTTATGGTTTTTCTTGTTGTCCTTTTAATTTAGTTCTAATTTGATCTTAATAATTTCTCTCCTCCTGCTGGGTTTAGGGTCGGTCTGTTCTTCTTTCTCTAGCTCTTTGAGTGTATTCATTAGGTTGTCTATTTGTAAGTTTTCTTTTTGATATAGGCATTTATGGAAATGAATTTTCCTCTCAGGATTGCTTTAGCTGTGTCCCATGGATTTTGATAAGTTGTGTCTCCTTTTTCATTTAATTTAAAGAATCTTTTGATTTCTGTCTTGACTTCTTCACTTATAAAATAATCATTCAGGAGAAGATTGTTTAGCTTCCATGACTTTGAGTAGGAATGAGAATTTCTGTTAGGGTTAATTTCTATCTTTATTCTACTGTGATCTGAGAGGATGCATGGTATAATTTCTATTTTTTAAAAGTTTTTAAGACATGCTTTATGTCCTAGGATATGGTCAATCTTAGAGAATGTCCCATGAGCTGATGAGAAGAAAGTATATTCAGTGGAATTTGGGTAGAATGTCCTTTAGATGTCAGTTAGGCCCATTTGTTGTAGCATTCTATTTAAGTCCATTATTTCTTTGTTTATTTTTTGTTTAGAGGATCTGTCCTGTGCTGTCAGTGGGGTGTTAAAGTCTCCGGCTATTACAGTACTGTTATCTATCATTTGGTTCAGATCAAGTAGGGTTTGCTTTATGAATCTGGGTGCACCTAAGTTGGGTGCAAATATATTAAGTATAGTTATATCTTCTCATTGAATTGTGCCCTTCACCATTATATGGTAACCATCATTGTTTTTCATTACTTTTGTTGGTTTAAGAACTAAGTTATTGGAAATTAAGACTGCCATGCCAGCTTTCCTTTGGTTACCATTTGCTTCCACCCTTTTATTTTCAGTCTAAATGCATCTTTGCAGGTTAGTTGAGTTTCCTGAAGACAGCAGATGCTTGGTTTGTGTTTTTTTTTTTTTATTTCAGCTTATTATGGGGGTACAAAAATTCTGGTTAGATATATTGCCCATGTCCCTCCCAATCCCCCGAGTCCGAGCCTCAAGCGTGTCCATTCCCCAGACAGTGCACATCGCACTCTTCCTGTAGGTATACACCCATCCCCTCCCCCACCCCCATCCTCCCCAAGTCAGAACTTCAAGCATGCCCATTCCCCAGACAGTGCACATTGCACTCATCATGTAGGTATACACCCATCCCCCTCCCCCCACCCCCCCACCTCTGTCAAATACACGATTGGTGTTATTCCCAAATGTGCACCCAGGTGATGATCAGGGAGCCACTCTATGTCTCTTGAGTGAGGAATTCAAGCCATTCATGTTTATTGAGAGAACTGATAAGTGGGACAGAATTGTGTTCATCTTGTTGGGTAGAACTTCATTGCTATGTGTTCTCTCTTGAGCCATTGTGGTAACTGGGATTTGATCTTTAGCTCTTGAGTAGTTTTACATTCATGTGTCTTTCTTGTGCTGGTCCATGTGTAACGCTGTTTTGAGTACTTCTTGGAAGGGTGGTCTTCTCTTGGTCAATTCCCTCAGTCCTTGTTTATCTGAGAATGTCTTAATTTCTCCTTCATATACAAAAGTTAGTTTGGCTGGGTACAAGATTCTAGGATGGGCATTATTCTGTTTCAGAAGAGTGAGAAGAGGCCCCAGCCTCTTCTTGCTTGTAAGGTTTCAGTAGAGAAATCTGGCATAATTCAGATGGGCTTTCCTTTGTATTTTACTTGTTTCTTTCTCCTTACAGCTCAAAGAAGTGTCTCTTTATTTATTTATTTATTTATTTATTATAGTTTATTATGGGGGTACAACCGTTCTGGTTAAGTATATTGCCCATGCCCCTCCCAACCCCCTGAGACTGAGCCTCAAGGGTGTCCATTCCCCCAACAGTGTCTCTTTAGTGGATATTTTGGTCAGTCTAATGACTGTGTGATGTGGTGTCTTCCTATTTGCTATGAATCTCCCCGGGGTTCTTTGAGCTTCTTGAACCTGTATATCTAGAGTTTTAGCAAGGCCTGGGAAATTTTCCTCAATTATGTCTTCAGATAGCTTATCTGACCCTTGCTTATTATCTTCTTCACCCTCAGGAATGCCGATAACTCTCACGTTAGGCTTCTTCACATAATGCCACATTTCTTGTAGAGTCTGATCTTTTTTTCTTATTTCTTTGCTCTATGTCTGTGACTGACTTATTTAATTGGAAAGTGTTGTCTTCAATCTCTGAGATTCTTTCTTCTGTTTGATCTACGCTGGTCTTGAGACTTTCCACTGTGTTTTATAGCTCCCTGAATAAATTCTTCGTTTCCAGGAGTTCAGTTTGATTTTTCTTCAATATTTCAATATCTTTAGTGAATTTTTCTTCCAAATCCTGGACTTTTTTTGTGATTTCTTTGTGTTGGTTATCCATTTTTTCTTGTATATTATTCATCTTGTTTATAATCCATATTTGAAATTCTTCCTGTGGCATCTTGGTATTTTGAATCTGGTTTGTGTCAATTGGTAGAGAGCTGCTATTCTTCTTTGGGGGCGAGATTTTCGTTTGATTCTTTATACTCCCTGTGTTCTTTCGCTGAGCCCTTCCTATCTGGATCAGTCGTTAGATCTCTTCTTACAGCTTTAGTCTGGATAGCAGCATGCCTTGTGCTGTGTTCTTAGGCTGTGAAGCAGTCTAGGTATGTTGCTTCCTTTGTCACTAAGGGGAGCCTGTTGTGTATTGTTCAGAGTTTTTCTCTCTCAGTTGGGAGGCTGCACCTGATGGGTCCAGCCCAAGAGGATTGGTTTGACCTAAGATTGGTTTGACGAGTTAAGTCACCGTGCTGTTGACTTTCAGTTAGCAGCCAGGATTCACACTAGTTGCAGGCAAAACGTCTCTTTTTTTTTTTTTTTTGGCTCTTCCTCTCAAGGGGTTTTTTCTGCCTCTTTCTGCTCAAAAGACAGTGACCAGGGGGAGGGGGCGGTGCCCTTGTTCACCCAGCACCCCAGGTGCTGCAGGTCCCATGGGCAATGGTCTGCCCCACCTCAATGTCCACAAGGTCCACGCTGCACACTCTCGTGACTGGGGAAGCATTCAGTGTTCACACAAGGGTGGAGCTCCTAGAGAGGGTCCACAGACTAAGGGAGGGAGCCACCCAGGGAGCTGCCTGGTACCCTATGGTTCCATAGTGGCTAGACTGTGGACCCCAAAACGGCGACTGCCCGCCTGCAGATCGCTAGCACTGGGGGTGAATGTTTTGGTCAAAGTCTAAATAAAGAAGGTAATAGCTGCGTAGTGGGTAAGGCCAAAAAAAAAAAAAAAAAAAAAAAAGATAATACTTAGACCTAAATGAAAATGAAAGTGTTTCATCACAAAACTTATTGTAGTGCAACTTAAATAATCCCTGGGGAAATTTTTATCCTCTTATAGATAAAGAAGACAAGTGAACCTAATTTAATACCTAATATTAAAATTTAGTGAGTAAACATTAGCATAATCAAAAGGATTAGCAGTAGAAGAAAATAATAATGACAAGAAAATAATGAAATAAAAAACAAGGATACTAGGGACTATAAATAATGTTTAAGAACTGGTTTATTGAAAAAGTCTGATAGAATTCAATGTCCTGTGAAAAGACTGATAAGTGAGACAAATAGCCTTAAATTAAAATTGGACATTATTATAGGCATTATAGAATTTTTTAAAATATAAACACTAGAAGGAGGAAGGGAAAGATGGCAGACTAGAAGCAGCTTCCACATGCCTCTTTCAAGGAGTGGATTGGAAGTTGCAGGTGGATGTCTACCTACAGATGGCTCTTCTTGAAGAGAACATTGTAAAACATTAGAGAAGTAACGAGGACATTCAGAGTGAATGAGAAGGTGATGATGTGATTCATTCAGCAAGATTGGGGGAAACCTTGGGGAGGCATGTGGGGAGGGTCAGGAGAAGAGAGCCCTGGGGCTCCTTGCTCACCCTACATTCACTGTAGCCTGAGCTGTGAGAGGACCCCCAATGTCCCCGCAGGTCTATGGTCTGATCAGTGAGCTACTTGGAGTCTGTGCAGAGACATTGCTCTGGAGAGCAGGTGCAGCAGGGATCTGTTGGCTATCGAACCTGTGTTACTGCAACTGACACCATCTGACCTCACAGGTACAGGGTGCCTGGGGCTCGACTTTGCAATGGCCACCTTTGCATCACCCCCACTGTACCAGGAAGGGAGCGGGCAGAGTGAATGATCCCACACATGATCCCCTGTGACTGGGAGATGAGCACTCTTCCTCACAATGTGGGATCTGAGCAGAAGGGGTGCCTCAGATGCCAAATCATCTGAGAAGCCTTGTGGCAACTGCTTCTACAGTACCTTGGTGGTCTGGCCCACACCCCCCCCTTGCAACCTTTATGCTGCTGCCTGCCCCACGTGATTCCACCTCCATGATTCCTGCTCCACTGGACCACACCCAACTTGTGCATCTCCACCTCTGTGGACCCCATACTGTGGAGGCACCAGCCACACATGGCTCTACCTCTGTGGTCCGTGAGCTTCCAGAGCCACCCACCACATGCAGTTCCACCTCTGTGGTTTCTGAAATCCTGTCTGACTCCATGTCCCTGCCCAAGTGGCTCCTGCCCTCCCCCCAGGCCACAGCTCTGGCTCCAAGAGTCCCATTGGGCTGGAACCTGTGGCTTGGCTCCTGAGGCTCCAGTGCTACACCCAGCTCTGGACCTCAGAATCCAGCACTACCCTTGGGCCTCAAGATTCTGCTCCTGATGCTCCACTGCTGTCCCTGGGCCCATGATTCTGCCCCCTGAGGCTCCAGTGCTGCTGCTAGGACCCAAGGCTTGGCTCTGTAACTCCAGTGCTCCCACTTGGCTCATGACTCTGCAAAGGAGATTCCAGTGCCATGCCTGGGGTCCATGACTCTGCCTCTGTGGCTCTACTGCTGCTATTAGGACCACAGAACTGCCTCATGGACCAGTACTCTTCCAGGGACCTTCCAGCCTCAAGCTACCACCTGGACTTGGTTTGAGCAAACTCCCCATGCCTAGACACCCACAACCACTGCCTAGATAGCTTCACCCAGCTGCCACTGTCACCTTCATGGGGAGTCCCTGGCTGAGTAAGCCCCTATAATGTTAGCCACCATGGAGAGGGTCTCACGCAGTCCCTAACTCGAGCTTCCAACAATGCGGTAACAACATATCACTCCACATAAAGATCATCCAGCACTGGCTTGAACTGTGACGATCCCAGGGGAATGGCACAAAACAGAACAACTGCATTACAGGTACTCAGTGAACCTGCCCCTCCCCTGCTGGATCAACCTTTCAGAGTAGGACACAAAAGCACCATCTAGAGACCTCCACTTCTTCTCACTAAGTAGGAGAGTTCCCAGAAAAGGAGAACATGTTCCCTGAAAACCTATCAGTCCTGATCTAAGAGAATAAGATTCAGATGAGAATAAACAAGCAAAATAACTCTTGCAATGTGAAAAAACAAAATAGTTCAACACCTCCAAGGCATCGCAATGGATCCACAGTAGTGGACCCCCACTATAAGGAACTTGTAAAATGGCAAAAATGAAATTCAGAATATGGATGGCAAATAAGATTAATGGATTGAGGAGAAACTTGAAAACCAAAAAAAAAAAAAGAAGACAAAAAAAAAAAAAAAAAAGGTTTGAGGACATGAATTAAAAAAATGAAAAAGTCCCTAAAGTGCTAGACAATATAAGAAAGGATATAGTAGGATTTAACAAAATAAAAAAGTCATTTAGGAAATTTCAAAATACAGCAGAAAGCTTCAACAATAGGCTAAACCAAGCAGAAGAATGAATCTCAGAGCTTGAAGACAAAGCTTTTGAGCTAATCCAGTCACTAAAAGATGCAGAGAGGAGTATAAAAAAGTCCAAGCAATCGCTGAGAGAGATATGGGACTACATGAAGCAAACTAATATACGAATTATAAGTACCCCTGAGGGAGAAGAAGAAAGTGCAAAAAGCACAGAATATCTATTCAAGGGAATTATTGAAGAAAATTACCCTGGTATCTACAGAGATTCAACTATCCAGATACAAGATGGTCATCAAATGCTTGGAAGATTCATAGCAAATAGAATATCTATAAGACATATACTCATCAACTTGGCCAAAGTCTAAATGAAGGAAAAAAGTCTACAAGTAGCAAGATGAAAAGTGTCAAATAACCTACAAAGGAAAATCCATCAGGCTAATAGCAGACTTCTCAGTGGAGATCTTACAAGCCAGAAGGGATTGGGGCCCCATCTTCCATAGAATTAAACAGAAAAACTGCCAGCCTAGAATTTTGTATCCTGCCATACTAAGTTTCACAATTAACAGAGAAATTGTGTCTTTTCCAGACAAGTAAACACTGAGAATATTTGCCATGAACAGACATGCCCTGCATGAAATACCCAGAAAAGCACTATACAGAAATCAGCACAACAGATACCCACCACTATAAATTCATCTAAAAAATCCACCAAAACTCACAACTCCTGTAAAACAATGGAACAAGAGGTAAAACAAAGCAAAAAGGTAAACCCAACATGATCAACAGAAGAACATCCCACATATCAATGCTATTAATCAATGTTAATGGACTGAATGGACCTCTCAAAAGACATAGGCTAGCTGAATGGATTAAAGAAAACATAACTCAAATATCTGCTATTTCCAGGAACCACATCTAAATCACAAGGACACACGTAGACTTAACATTAAAGGATGAAAAAAATATTCCATGCAAATGGAAATCAAAAGAGAGCAGGAGTAGCTACCTTTGTATCAGATAAAATTGACTTTAAGTCTACTAGGGCAAAGAAAAACAAAGAGGGTCATTCTATAATGGTAAAAGGAGTGATACAACAATAAGACATAATAATCCTAAATATATATGCATCCAACACGGGAGCTCCAAGGTACATAAAGCAAATTTTACTAGAGCTATACAAAAAAAACAAAAGAAAAAAAATAGCACCATCATAATCATTGGGGACCTCAAAACCACACTGTCAGAGATTGACAAATCATTATAACAGAAAATAAATTAAAAACAATGGACTTAAACCAAACTCTAAGTCAAACGGATGTAACAGACATTTCAGAACAGTCTACCCCAAAACTTGGGAATACACATTCTTCTCAGCAGCACTAGGGACATCCTCCAAGATTGAGCATATATCTTAGGCCACAAAACAGGTCTCATCAAATTTTAAAAATACTCCAAATAATACCATGTATTTTCTCAGACCACACTGGAATAAAACTAGAAATTAATCACAAGAGAAACACTCCAATTTACACAAAGTCCTGGATATTACACAACCTGCTTCTGAACAATTACTGAGTCAAGAAGGAAATTAAGGTGGAAACCAAAAAATTCTTTGAAGTGAATGTCAAAGGGAATACAAGCTATCAAAATCTTTGTGACACATCAAAAGAATTCCTTAGGGGAAAATTCATCGGCTTGAATGCCTACATTAAAACACAACTTAACAACATATTGTCACATCTCAAGGAACTAGAGAAGAAAGAACAAACCAAACTGAAAACCAGCAGAATAAAAGAAATAATAATAAATGTAAATGGTCTAAGGACTTCAATTAAAAGGAAGAGATTGATTGACTAAAAGAGCTGCCTACAAGAAACCCATTTTAAATGTAAAGACAAAGATTAAAAGGATGGGAAAAGATATACTATACTAAAACCAATCAAAAGATATTTAAGAGAAAGAATGAAAATTTTATGAAAGAAAAAAATCAAATCAATGAAAGGCTGAAAAGATTGTGTACACACACACAGTGGTTATCTCTTGGTTGTGGATTATAAGTGATTTTTGTTTTCTTAACTATACTTTTCTGTGTTTTCCAATTATCCTATCTCAGGTTTATGTTGTTTTTATTATCATAAAAATAAATGGCGTTGAAACAAACAAAAAAAGAAATAATGGTCAGAGCAGAGCTAAATAAATTGGAAAACAAAAAAACAATACAAAGGATTAACAAAACTAAAAGTTGGTTCATTAAAAAGATAAATGAAATCAATAGACCTCTTGCTAGACTGACCAAGAACAAAAGAGAAATAACTCAAATAAGCTCAATCAGAAATGAAAATGGTGACATTACAAATGATACTGCAAAAATACCAAATATTATCCATGAATACTATGTCAGTCTTGATGTGCATAAACTAGAGGATGCAGAGGAAATGGATAAGTTCCTGGAAACACACAACCTCCCAAGACAAAACCAGGAAGAAATAGAACTCCTGAACAGACCAATAATGAATAGTGAGATCAAAACAGTAATTTTAAAAACTCCCTAGAAAAAAAGACCTGGAACAGATGAATTCACTACTGAATTCTTTCAGACCTACAGAGAAGTCCTGGTACCAGTAATACAGATATTATTTCAAAACATCAAGAAGAGCCAGGCGCGGTGGCTCACGCCTGTAATCCTAGCACTTGGGAGGCCAAGGCGGGCAGATGGTTTGAGCTCAGGAGTTCAAGAGTCAATTGTAACAGCCAAAATAGCTTTGAGAAAAAGAGGGAAAGCAGTGGAGGAGTAACATTACCTGATTTTAAGACTTATAAAATTATGATAATCAAGACAGTGTGCTATTGGTGTAAAAGATAGACAAATAGATCAATAGAATACAGTAAAACGTCCAGAAGAAAACTTCACATATACATGGGCAACTGATTTTTGGCATAGATTCAAAGACAATTCAGTTAAAAAAATAGTGTTTTCAAGAAATGGGGCTGAAACATTTAGATTCATGTGCAAAAAATACAAACTTTGATGTATACCTTGTACCATATAAAACATTAACTAAACATGATCATGAAACAGAATGCAGAAATAAAACTATAAAACCTGTAGAAAAAACACAGGAGAAAATCTTTGTGACTTTGGATTAGGCCAATTTTTTTTTAATTAGATAGCAGAAGAGCAATCCATACAGAAACCAATTGGCTGTAATCAAATGTACACTTCTCTTTGAAGGACATTGTTAAAAGAATGAAAAGACAAGCCACACTCTGGAGCAAATATTTGAAATAAAACTTTATCTAACAATGGGTATGTATTAGATTACATAAAGAACTCTTAGATATCAATAATAAGAAACATAACTACCTCATGGGAAAAAATAAGCAAAATATATGAACAAACACTTCACCAAACAAAAATATACAGAGGGCATGTAAGCACATGAAAAGATGTTCAACATCATTTGTTATTTAGCAAATTAAATGAAAATTAGATACCACAGCATGCTCATTAGAATAGCTAAAATTAAAAAGGCAGAAAATGCCAAATGTTAATGAGGATGCAGAGGATCTGAAACTCTCTCATTGATTGTATAAACACTTTGGAAAACAGTTTGACAGTTTTAAAATGTTAAGTATACACTTACCATATGATTCAACCATTGCGGTCTTTAGGTATATACTTAAGAGAAATGAAAACACATACTCAAAAATATGTGTACACACACAAAAAATGTTCATAACAACTGTATTTGTTATAGGCAAAAACTAGAAACAATCCAAATGTTTATGATTAAATGAATGAATAAACATATTGTAAGATAGTCATACAATGGAATATTTTCCAGCAATGAGCCTAAATAAACCATTGATATGAGCAACAAATTGGATGAATCTCAAAATAATTATGCTGATTAAAAACAGCCAGAACCCTTAGTTGCCCCACCCCAAAAGAAAGATTACATGATTTATAATTCAATTTAGGTGAAGCCCCAAGGAAAGTTAAATTAATCTGTAGTGACAAAAAGCAGATCAATGGTTGCATACGATAGGAAGTTGTTTCATGGAGGAAGTGTGGGAAACATTAGAAATGGGTCCAAGGAAACATTTTGCATGATTTGATGCAATGAATGTGTTCATTATCTGGATTGTGGGGATGGTTTCACAAGTGTATACACATGTCAAAACATAACAAGTTGTACACTTTATGTGAATTTATCGTATGTCAATTATATCTCCATAATGGCTGTTTTAAATAGAACTTATTATTAAAATTTATCTAATTTATTTCTTTTTAATATGAAAAATATAAATTACTAATTTATATATTTCTAAATATTTTAGGTAAAATATTAGAGCACTTTTGTTTTTCTTTTCTTTTGAAAATGATCTATATTTGTACTTGATCTGTATTCAAGATAAGCATTTTATTGAATTTTTTATGAAAGTATACAATTGCGGTGGCTCACGCCTGTAATCCTAGCACTCTGGGAGGCCGAGGCGGGCGGATTGTTTGAGCTCAGGAGTTCGAGACCAGCCTGAGCAAGAGCGAGACCCCGTCTCTACTAAAAATAGAAAGAAATGATCTGGCCAACTAAAAATATATAGAAAAAATTAGCCGGGCATGGTGGCGCATGCCTGTAGTCCCAGCTACT
>CM052445.1:66282252-66292899 GCA_028533085.1 Varecia variegata | reverse complement strand
AGCACTCACTCTAGCCCGGGCAATAAAGCGAGACTCTGTCTCAAAAAAAAAAAAAAAAAAAAGAAAGTATACAATTGTTTTACATAATTATATTCTGATGGATCAAGATGCTATTATACACAAGAGAAAATAGCCACATATGCCCATCTATTTAATCACCCATTCTTCCAGTCTACAACATTTTATTCCTCATAAGCCTTGGTTTTGTTAATTGTTAAGCATATAAAGACAATTGGAATACACTCTGTCTTCTATATCACAGACTTCAATAAAGAAATTAAGAAGCCCAGTAATGCCATATTCCTAAAACATAATCTACATGAGTAGCAGTGATTTGGAGTGAAGTCCAGGGTGACTTGAGATCCACAGGCACAGTAATCACAGAGAGAGCTTCTGCTTGCTCCTCCTCAAAGCTTGCTGGACGTCTTTGTTCCTCAGGCTGTATATCAGGGGATTCAACATGGGGATGACAATAGTGTAAAAGACGGACACTACCTTACTTTGCTCCATGGAGACGGTGGCACTGGGTTGTGCATACATGAAGAAAACTGTACCAAAAAACAAGCACACTCCAGTTAGGTGGGAGGCGCACGTGGAGAAGGCTTTCCAGCGCCCTTGCGCTGTCTGGATCCTCAGTATGGTTGAGATGATGTAGATGTAGGAGACCAGAACAACCAAGAAGGTACCGACAATAATGGAACCACAGAAACCAAGAAGAACCAGTTGGTTTATAAAAGTATCTGAACATGAGAGGGACAAGAGTGGGGGGACATCACAGAAAAAGTCATTGATCTCATTGGACCTACAGAAGGGCAACCTGAAGGTCATTGTTGTTTGAGTGACAGCATTGAGTCCACCCCACAAGTAGGAGCCCAACACTAACAGTGCGCAGACCCGGCGAGACATGGTCACAGGGTACAGAAGAGGGTTGCAGATGGCGATGAAGCGGTCATAGGCCATGGCAGCCAGGAGAAATGCCTCCGTGGTGCCGAAGAGAGACAGGAAGAAGAACTGAGCAGCGCACCCGCCAAAGGACACCGCGCGGTCCTCTTTCATGCAGTTCATCAGAGCCCTGGGGGCAATTGTGGAAGAATAGCAGATGTCCAGCAATGAGAGGCTTTGGAGGAAGGCATACATCGGGGTATGGAGGCGTGCATCCGTCTTGATAATTACAATCATACCAAAGTTTCCCATCACAGCTATGACATACAGGGTCAAAAATATCAGAAATACCATGGTCTGCATTCCTGGACCCCCATGGAATCCAAGCAGAACAAACTCTGAGACATGTGTAAAATTTACCATTGTGTAAGTGTGAGAGAGAGAGAGAGAGAGAGAGGAAGGAAGAGAAGGAGGAAGAGGAGGAGGAGGAGGAAGAAGGAAGAAGGAGGAGGGGAGAGGAGGGGAAAGGAGAGAGGAGGGGGAGGAGGGAGGAGGGAGGGGGAGGAGGATGTGAGGAGGAGGAGGAGGGGGAGGGGGAGGAGGGAGGAGGAGGAGGGGGAGGGGGAGGATGAGGGGAGGAGGAGGAAGAAGAAGGAGAAAATTTGCAAGCCAAATATTATTTAATACTTACAGTCACTAAATTAAATTTGAGATCTTCATGTGACATTAAAAACATTTTGTTTATGATTTTGGATATGATGTCTTGGTCTACTGTATTCCACATGCTGTGAAAAGGAAAAAGTTCTGCTGCAGGGGAAAGTAATTGGAAATAAATAAGCATTCACCTAAAATAGTCTGCACTATAAATACATCACCATGTTATTCAACTCTAATATCACCAATCATATACAGGAAAGGAATCTCTAATCTACTCTGAGTCACTTTTTTCACTCCACATCTCTAGGTTTGGTTATTTTTGTTCGTTTTTTTTTTAATTTAAAGATGACTCAAAGACAGAGCACAGAGACAGACACAAGGACAAATGAGACATGACTATTCAATTCGTTTTGCATTACAAGGGTTGTTATCTGGGCTAAGCTGGGAGATGTTGGCAAGTGGCATTGGCTGTATGTGTAAAGTAAGACTCCTTGTCACACTATCTGTATCAGTTTCCTGATACTGCTCTAACAAATTAGTTTAGATTTAGTGGCTTTAAACTATGGAACTTAATTATCTTACAGTTCCAGAGGACAGAGTGTGGAGAGGGTTTCAATGCCCCGTAATGTGGTAGAATGCCCATTTGTTTGCTTGCCTTTAAGGCTTCTAAAAGGCTGTCTGCTTCCGTGGTGTATGGCTCCTTTCTCTGTTTTCAAATCCAGCAGCATAGCATCTTTTCTCTCCAACCTCTCCATTCCCAGTCTTACATTTTCTGTGCCCGACCACCCTACCTCCCTTGTATAAGGACACTTTTGATGACATTAAAGCCTTCCAGGTAAACCAGGATAATATCTTCACCTCAACATTTTAACAATCACATCTGCAAATTCCCTTTTATCATTCAAGGTAACATATTCACAAGTTCTATAAATTAGCATGTGGACATATTGAGACGGGCACTATTTATCCTACCACACTATCTATTTGATTCATTTCAAACAGATTGATGAAATGTTACTTATAAAGTGAAAGAAACACAACCATACACACTAGGTTTTTGATACAAATTAGACCTTTTTATTGTAATCATTGATGTAATATCTTGATTAAATTAGTGGTTATCAAACTATTTTTTTTCTTTTTATCTGTAATATCTTCCTCTCTGAAACACTTCATTCTTTAATTTTTACCTGTAATATCTTCCTCTCTGAAACACTTCATTCTTTATTAAATATGATAAACAAAACATCCATAATATATATAAGAAGTTTATCTTAGACTACTTGAACTACAGCAATTTGGAATTCCATTGTAGGGTGTGATTTCCATCCATATAATAGAAAGCATGCGATAGAGCATTGCACATGTACGTGCATATGTTTGCGTGTATGTGGTCATTTGGAAATTTGTTGATGCTGTTTTTTACTCTATACAAATATAAATAAACATACTTACCCTGGGAAGATTAAATGACAGAGTACATGGCAGTTTTTGTTCAGAATAAATGCAAAATGAGGATGAACTTCCTCTCTTTTTTAATGAATGAACAAAAATTTGTACCACTAATTCAATTACTCTTAATTAATTAATTTTCTCTTTGAGAACATGTCAGAATCATTTCTCAAAACTTCTTTACCAGCTCTCCATTTGCCAGATCTTTGGGATTTCATAAAACCATAATCGTACTTCCGTGATTTTTTGACTTTTCCTTTTGTTCTGAGCATTTATCCCAACTAAATATTTATTTTTTATTTTTTTATTTATTTCAAGATATTATGAGAGTACAAACATTTTGGTTACATTTTATGTCTTTGCCTCACCCAAGTGAGGTTTAGTATTTTTATTTTATTTTTTATGTAAGTTCCAGGCTCCAGGAGAGGAAATATTGTGCTACTTCACTAATCTAATGTGAACAACTAGAATAGCACTTGGATGAGAGTCAAGATTCAAATAAATGCATTGAATGAATGAATAAATGATTCATTTTTATACATCACAACACTGAATGGACTTACTTTCATATGCTTTTTTTAATGGGCAGAGTATAACACAATTTCTTACTTCGAACATTAGAATTTACATTGTTGGAAGTCTAGATTATAAACCTAAGTACCTTAAATCTTGAGTAGAAACAAGCAAATCACAAAGCCATTCCAAGTTTAAAGAGAAGCAAAGCAAGTCATTTTTTATGTACCTTTTTTAAATTTTTTGTTTACTTTTAATTTTTATATATATTTTTATTTCAGCATATTACAGGGGTACAAATGTTTAGGTTACATATATTGCTTTTGCCCCACCCGAGTCAGAGCTTCAAGCAAGTCTACCCCCCAGATGGTGCATACCACACCCATTAGGTGTGTACATACCCATCCCCCATCCCCCCTCCCACCTGTCCAACACCTGATGAATGTCACTACTATATGTGCACTTAAGTGTTGATCAGTTAATACCAATTTGATGGCAAGTCATTTTTATATAAAAGAGTAGATAGAATTTTGAAACTTTTGCCAACATGGCCAGGAGTACATGCTGCTGCACTCTGTTGAACTAGAATGAAACAACCATGCTGTATATAATATAATATCATAGAAGGAAACAAATAGTAGATGAGACACAAGCAGGTAACTCCTAGAGAACCAATGAATGTCCTCGTCTCAACAAAGGCCATTCATTTTCCTAGAAGAGTTAGTACCAGAGAAAAGGAAGGAAATGTCACCAAAAATCAGAGTAAAATTATGCACCTGCTTTTTTCTTTCCTATTTTGGGTGCTTTTGAGATGAGTATTTATGGTTTCACTGTAACAGATTAATACAGAAAATAAAAGACCACAAACATAATTCTTAAATAAATAGCTAACAATTATGGGACAATGGTTGTAGGCTAATCAATCTTTAAAAATCACCAAACTGTCTTCATTTAATACTCACAGAAGCCCTATGTTCTACATATTAATATTAGCAGGCACTACAAGGGACATTAAGAAGTGTGCCACAGTCTTTCTTTTGGCCACCACATTGACTTACCATTTAATCCAAGCACTCAGGTCTAGATCAGTGTCACTAGTAATGCTATGTGCTGTTGTGCTTTAGATTTTTTGCTGTATTATTACTTTTTGGTGAAAAACATTCACTGTACTCATTAGAATTCCACTGTCTTAAGAGATAGCATGATGTAGTAACAAGCACAAATGATCCATCATGCTATCTGATCCTGACTGGGTTGATAATGATCTTTGTGATATGAAATATATGCATAAAATCCTCTGAGATGGAAGCCTTAAAGTAGACGATTGCCAAGAGGCATTGGTTGTTACTACTATTAGATTTTCCCAGTGTATATTACTTAATATTTTTGTCTATCTGTGGAAATAAGGTGGAACATCCAATGAAACATTATCTATGGGTGTCACGATACTTACAGACTTTATTTGGATGAATACCATCAGAAAATGCCAACTTATAAATTAAAGAATATTTGAGGAAATGGTGGCGTGAACAATTGATGTGCTATTAGAGTGTTCACTGAACTCTAAATCAAGAAATACATTTCTAGCTCCTCTTCTGCCAAGAGCCCAACAAAAAAGTTGAGCAGTGTGCTCTCTAGTGCTTTATGATAAGATGGATTGAGTAGATTTTTTAGTCTAGGCAGGGTCCCAGTCACTGTCCAGATGTTGTCTCATTTGATCTTAATAAAAACCATATGAGGCTTTACTATAATTACTCTCACTTCACAGAGAGGAAAGTAGAGACAGAGAGTTAGACAATTTACCCACATTCACACTGCTAATAAAAGCAGAGCCACAATTTAACAGGAAATTTGGCTTCAGAACCCATACCACATTGCCTATTTATTAGAGAAGGAACTAAAACATGCATGCTTTTTACTTTTATCTTTTAGAAAATGAAACTGAAGCATTTTTATTTCTATGAGTCACTTTTATTTTAAATTTGCATCAGTGATTCTCAACTTAAAAGATCTAAATATTGGCCTTTGTATCGTTAAATAACCCTGATGTTCAATTTGTAGAAATACATTTTAGACCCTTATGTAGAAGAAACACAGTGATATGGGTACTATACTACAGTGAATCAGTAATGTAGTGGTTAACGCCAAGGACTCTGGTGGCAGAAGCCCTGGGTTCAAACACTTGCCAAGCTTCCTGGGACAAATGTCTTCATCTTATATTTTAGTAGCCTGATCTGTCAAATGTAGATAATAAGTGTGTGTGCTTTATGGTGAGGTCTAAAGCATTTCATATATTGAAGTACTTTGGAGATCCTCTGGCATATAACAATAAGCATAATGTAAGCACAATGTAAATATTGCCCTTATTAATAATGTTATTTTAGCACAATAAGAAAAATGCAAATATTGTAAGTATTAATATTATTTTAAAGTCCATTATTACACAATGCTAGTTCTATTAAAGTCTTCCATTTTTATAGGTTAATTGGAGTTCATTAATAAACTTTGATTAATTTAGATTTCCCACCTAATTTACTGAACTTTAACTGTGAATTAGTCACAGGGTCTTTGCACAAGCATTTCATGTTCTCAACAAAATAAATCTCACCTGAATGTCCTGCATGACTTCCTCCCTTTCTAGCTCACTCTCAGGTGCCTCAGCAGCTCTGCTGTTAGTAAAGTCCATACAAAATTTACACAGCACAATTTTGCCAGAGACAAGAGTGAGAATTATAATAGCTTTCTTAGTGTTGGGCATTTGAGATTTATTCCCAAAGGTTTCACTTTAACAAGAGTGGTTTGACTCACTCAAGTGCTATAACTTGGCAAGGTGGGGTGAAATGAAGTCCCAGAGTAAAAATTTGAGAGAGAGAGAGGAAAATCTCTATTTTCTAACCAATAACAAGTATGCCATACTCATTGGCTTTGAGGATGAAAACTTTAATGAGATTTTTATCAGCTTTTACTCTAAGCCCACAGACATTGATCTAAACCAATATGAACAAGTGATCAACTCTAACCAATATTAGTTAGTTTTCTAGCTTTCTGGTGACCTAATCAAATCCAAGTATAAAAATATATTCTTATAAGAGAAAAGAGTCTGCAAGAAATGTGGGATTATGTGAAGAAGCCTAACGTACGAGTTACGGGCATTTCTGAGGGTGAAGAAGATAGTACGCAAGGGTTGGATAAGCTATTTGAAGATATAATTGAGGAAAATTTCCCAGGCCTTACTAAAAATCTAGATATACTGGTACAAGAAGCCCAAAGGATCCCTGGGACATCCATTGCCAATAGGAAGACACGACATCGTGCAGTCATCAAAGTCAGCAAAATATCCACAAAGCCCTTCTTTGAGATGTAAGGAGAAAGAAAAAATTAATATACAAAGGAAAGCCCATCTGAATAATGCCAGATTTCTCAACTGAAACCTTACAAGCAAGAAGAGACTGAGGCCCCATTCTTACTCTTCAGAAACAGATTAATGCCCAGCCTAGAATCTTGTATCCAGTAAAGCCAAATTTTGTATATGAAGGAGAAATTAAGACATTCTCAGATAAACAAAGACTGAGGGAATTCACCAAGACAAGACCAGCCCTCTGAGAAGTACTCCAAACAGAGTTGCACGTGGACCAGCACAAGAAACACTCAGGAGTGTAAAACTACTCAAAAGGTAAAGATCAAAGGCCAGATACCACATTAGCTCAAGATAGAAAACATAGTAATGCAATTCTACCCAACAGGATGAACAGAAATCTGCCCCACCTATCAGTTCTCTCAATAAATGTGAATGGCTTGAACTCCCCACTCAGGAGACATAGGCTGGCCCAATGGATCAAAAATAAAAAGCAAAGTATCTACTGTCTCCAGGAAACTCATCTAACCTAAGAAGATGCATTTAGACTGAAAATAAAGGGATGGAAATCGATGTTTTAAGCAAATGGAAGCCAAAAGAAGGTGGGCTTGGTGCTTTTAATTTCAGATAACTTAGTTTTTAAATCAAAAAAAGTAGCAAAAGACAAAGATGATCTCTATATACTGGTGAAGGGTACAGTTCAACAAGAAGACATAACTATACTTAATATGTATGCACTCAACTTAGGTGCACCCAGATTCATAAAGCAAACCCTACTTGATCTAAACCAAATGATAAACAGCAACACCATAATAGCTGGAGACTTCAACACGCCGCTGACAGCACAGGACAGATCCTCCAAAGATAAAATAAACAAAGAAATAATGGACTTCAACAGAATGCTAGAAAAAATGGGCCTGACTGACATTTACAGGACATTCTACCCAAAAATCAACTGAATATATATTCTTCTCTTCAGCTTATGGGACATTCTCTAAGATTGACCATATTCTAGGACACAAAGCATGTCTTAAAAAAATTAAAAAAATTAGAATGATACCATGCATCTTCTCAGATCACAGTGGAATAAAAATAGAAATTAATCTAAACAGAAATTCTCATTTCTACTCAAAGTCATGGAAGCTAAACAACCATCTCCTAAAAAATTATCTTATAAACAAAAATCACAATGGAAATCAAAAGATTCTTTGAACTAAATGATAACGGAGACACAAGTTATCAAAATCTGTGGGACACAGCTTAAGCAATCATGAGAGGAAAATTTATTTCCACAAAGGCCTATATCCAAAAGACAGAAAATTTACAAATAGACAACCTAATGAATAGACCCAAAGAGCTGGAGAAAGAAGAACAGACCGACCCTAAGCCCAGCAGAAGAAGAGAAATTAATAAGATCTAATCAGAACTAAATGAAATGGAAACAGAAAAACCATATGGGAGATTAATAAAAGAAAAAGTTTGTTCTTTGAAAAGATAAACAAAATTGACATGCATTTGGCTAGACAAACGAAGAACAGAAAAGAAAAATCTCTAATAACCTCCATCAGGAACATGAAAGGACAAATCACAACTGATGCCACAGAGATACAAGATATCATCTATTAATTCTACAAAAAACTTTATGCACACAAACTGGAAATGTGGAGGAAATGGACAAATTTTTAGAAACACACAGCCTCCTTAGGCTCATCCAGGAAGATATAGAATTCCTGAACAGACCAATATCAAGAACTGAAATCAAAACAGCAATAAAAACCTTCCCAAAAAGAAGCCCCGGACCAGATGGTTTCACAACCAAATTTTATGACACCTACAGAGAACTGGTGCCTATCCTACAAGTTATTCCACAACATCAAGAAAGATGGAATCCTCCAAAACACATTTTATCAAGCCAACATAACCCTGATACCAAAACTAGGAAGGGATGCAACAAAAAAAGAAAACTACAGAACAATATCCCTTATGAATATACAGGCAAAACTTCTCAATAAAATCCTAGCAAATCGAAGCCAGGTGCTTATCAAGAAAATAATCCATCATGACCAAGTGGGCTTCATCCCAGAGATGCAGGAATGGTTCAACATATGCAAATCTATATATGTTATTCACCACATAAATAGAAGCAAAAACGAAGATCATATGATCCTCTCAATAGATGCAGAAAAAGCATTGGACAAAATTCAACACTCTTTATGATAAGAATGCTTAACAAAATGGGCATAGATGGGGCCTATCTAAAAATGATACAAACCATATCTGACAAACCCACAGCCAACATCGTACTGAATGGGGAAAAATTGAAAGCATTCCCACTTAGAACTGGAACCGGACAATTGTCACTGTCCCCATTGTTTATCAACATACTGCTGGAAGTCCTTTCGAGAGCAATCAGGTTAAGAGAGGAGAATCAAAGTGTCTAAACAGGGACAGAAGAGAGAAAACTCTCAATCTGTGCTAATGCTATGATATTATATCTAGAAAACCCCAAGGACTCAACCAAAAGACTCTTGGAATTGATCAATGAATTCAGTAAAGTCTCAGGATACAAAATCAATACACACAAATCAGAGGCATTCATATATGCCAGTAACAGTCAAATGGAAAACCAAATTAAGGACCTAGTACCCTTCACAATAGCAACAAAGAAATAAACTACCTAGGAATATATTTAACTAAGGAGGTTAAAAGACCTCTACAGGTAGAACTATGAAACTCTGAGGAAGGAAATGGCAGAGCACATAAGCAGATGGAAAGCCATATCATACTTGTGGATCGGAAGAATCTACATTGTTAAAATGTCTATACTACCCAAAGTGATCTATTGATTCAATGTAATCCCTATTAAATTACCAACATCATTTTTCACAGATATAGAAAAAATAATTTTATTTTCTCTTGTATGTAACAAGAGAAGACCCCGTTTGGCAAAAGCAATTTTAGGCACTAACAACAAAATGGGAGATATTAATTTACCAGACTTCAAACTCTACTACAAGGCTGTGGTTATTAAATCAGCTTGGTATTGGCACAAGAACAGGGACACAGACCAGTGGAACAGAACAGAGAATCCATATATAAAACCATCCTCATATAGTCATCTAATCTTTGACAAAGCAGACAAAACCATACACTGGAGAAAAGATTCCTTATTCAATAAATGGTGCTGGGAAAACTGAATACCACATCTAGAAGACTGAAACAGGACCTACCCCTCTCACCTCTCAAAAAAATCAAATCACAGTGGACAACAGACTTAAACCTAAGATGTGAAGCTAGTAGAATTCTAGAAGAAAATATGGGAAAAATTCTTGTAGACATTGGCCTAGGCAAAGAATTTATGAAGAAGACCCCGAAGGCAATCACAGCAACAACAAAAACAAATAAATGGGACCTGATTAAATTAAAAAGCTTCTGCACAGCCAAAGAAACTGTCACAAGAGCAAACAGACAACCTACAGAATGGGAAAAAATTTTTGCAAGCTACACATCCGATAAAGGACTGATAACTAGAATCTGTTTAGAACTCAGGAGAATCAGCAAGGAAAAATCCAACAGCCCTATCAAAAAGTGGTCAAAAGACATGAACTGAAATTTTTCAAAAGAAGACAGAAGAATGACCAACAAACATATGAAAAAATGCTCAACATCTCTAATCATCAGGGAAATGCAAATCAAAACCACAATGAATAAGGAATCTTTTCCCCAGAGTATGTTTTTGTCTGCTTTGTCGAAGATTAGATGGCTATATGAGGATGGTTTTATATTTG
>CM052445.1:66256847-66281752 GCA_028533085.1 Varecia variegata | reverse complement strand
GTGTGTTATTTAGGATTTTACTACCTCAGCTGGGGGGCTGCTTCTGATGGGTCCAGCCCCAGAGAATTAATTTGACCTAATACCGGTTTGACAATTTAAGTCACTGGGTTGTGCTGGTTGCAACTGAAAGCTTCTTTTTCTTGTAACTTCCTCTCTGGAGATGGGTTCTGCTTCATTCCGCGTGAAAGACAGTGGCTAGCGGGGAGGGGGCGGAGCCCTCACTCGCCCAGTGCCCCCCTGCTGCAGCTCCCACGGGCACACACCTGGCCCGCTCCTATGACCACGTGGTTCACTCACCCTTCTGTCATGACTGGGAAAGCACTCAGTGTTCACACAAAGGCAGAGCTCCCAGTGGGGGTCCACGGACCAGGGGAGGGAGATGCCTAGGGAGCCCTCCGGCACCCAATCGCTCCGCAGCGGCAAGGCTGTGGACCCCAAGATGGCGACTGCCTGTCCGCAGATCGCCGGCGCTGGGGGTGAATGTTCAGGGTCCGGCAGGCGCCAGAGCCGGGGGTCTGGTGAGCCCAGGAGCCCACAGTAGCTCCCCGGCTAGAGATCGGCTGAGGGACAGCTTTAATTTGGCATCTATTCACTGTATTTCTCCTTAGCACAGTTCCGACCCTCCCCCCACCAAGCGGTGACCCGGAGCAAATATTCTGCAGTCCATGCTTTTTCCCTCTAATGTCTCCTGTCCACAGAGTTCATGCAAGGCCAGAGCTCTTAGCGTGGGTCCACGGACAAGGGGAGGGAGCCGCCCTAGGAACTGTCCGGCACCCAATAGCTCCGCAGCGGCAAGGCTGTGGACCCCAAGATGGCGACTGCCCGTCCGCAGATCACCGTTGCTGGGGGTGAATGTTCAGCGTCTGGCAGGCACCAGAGCCAGGGGTCTGGCGAGCCCAGGAGCCCACAGTAGCTCCCGGGCTGGATAGCGGCCAAGGGAGAGCTTAATTCGGTGTCTGTTCACTGAATTTCGCCCCAGCACAGCTCCAACCCTCCCCCCACCAAGCACTGACCCAGCGCAAAGATCCTGCAGTCCAAACTTTTTCCCCACTAATGTCTCCTCTCCACAGAGCCCCACGTCTCTCACGGCAATTCTGCACTGGTTTCAGCCAGATCCCTAATTGCATGGTTGTGGAGGACAGTGAGGAAATAAGCTGCTTTCCTGTGGGGCTGAACCCACCTCACTCGCTGGTGAGGCAGATACAGCCCTCCCGCACACCACTGTCTATTGTCGTCCTGCACTCTCCAGATTTTCGCGATTCCCGTTCACCTCAGCTTTTTCTTGTGCTCTATGTCCCACGTTGATTCTCCGTGGATTCACACTGTTGTTCTTGTGGGAGAGCGATCCTCTAGTGTTGCGGCAGACCAAAATCCAAACCTTCCACTCCAGGAGCACGGATCCAGGAGGTCATCTCCTCTCCGCCATCTTCCGAGATTCCCCCACAATGATATTTAAAGAAGTAAGTCAATACATGGAATCAATATCAATAATGTTTCAAACAATTCTACACAATTTTTAAAGTTTATTCAGTTATGTCATAAGAGATTAGGGGTTAGGTTTTTCGTTGTTGCTGCTGCTTCTTTAGTAAAAATTGTTAATGTGAGAAAATGAGTTCAAAACAAACATTCCTTCCTACATCATATTAAAAACAACTATTAATAGAATTCAGCTTATGAATTGAACACCACCCAAGAAGGAGTTTGGAAAAATGGGTCCATAATTGTAGAAATTTAGGGTTTTACTTAAGAATAGACAAAATGTGGCCACGCGTGGTGGCTCACGCCAGTAATCCTAGCACTCTGGGAGGCCGAGGTGGGTGGATTGCTTGAGGTCAGGAGTTTGAGACGAGTCTGAGCAAGAGCGAGACCCCGTCTCTACTAAAAATAGAAAGAAATTATCTGGCCAACCAAAAATATATAGAGAAAAAATTAGTCGGGCATGGTGGCACATGCCTGTAGTCCCAGCTACTTGGGAGGCTGAGGCAGTAGGATTGGTTGAGCCCAGGAGTTTGAGGTTGCTGTGAGCTAGGCTGACGCCACAGCACTCACTCTAGCCCGGGCAACAGAGCGAGACTCTGTCTCAAAAAAAAAAAAAAAAATAAAAAAATAGACAAAATGTAATTAATTTCCCAAGGAAAATTCCTAATGATAGAGTTGCTCTTATTCTTCTTTTAAAATTTTTACTGATAAAATTTGGAAGAAAAAATGACTAATGGGTATAAGTTGTAGATGGTGTCTACTACTGAAAGGAAAAATGTGAGCTTTTACTTTTTGGTGAGATTTCCCCTTATCAACATCTGCAGAGCCATCTTCATGGCCTTGTTTCTTAAACTGTATATGATGGGATTCAAGGTTGGAGGCATCATGGTATAGAACACAGAAATTACAACATCAGAAATAAAAGGGGATCCTGAAGTCGGCTTCAGATAAGCAACAAAACCAGTGGAAAGAAATAATACAACCACTACCAGGTGGGGAAAGCAAGTGGAGTAAGCTTTCGACTGGCCTTCTTTGGAAGGAATCTTCTTGACAGTGGAGAAGATATAGACATAGGTAATGATGATGAATATAAAACAGCAGAGATCTAAAACTACATTAATGAGGATGGGCACAATTTCTCTCATTAAATTTTCTGAGCAAGAAATAGCTAATAACTGGGGGATGTCACAGAAGAACTGATAGACCATGTTGGACCTACAGTAAGATAAGGAGAAGGTACCAGCTGTGTGCATCACAGCAATCAGACCCCCATAAAGCCAAGACATAGCTACTGCCTGCACACAGGTGCCCCTGTTCATGATGATGTCATAGTGCAGAGGGTGGCATATGGCAGCATAGCGGTCTAAGGACATCACTGTGAGGAGGAGCAGCTCTGCAGATGCTGAAAAAAGCAACAGAAAGACCTGGGAAACACAGCCAAGGAATGAAATGGAATTGTCGTTTATCAAAGCATTGGCAATGGATTTGGGGGCCATGACTGAAATAAGGCAGAGATCCAAGAAAGATAAATTCTTCAGGAAGAAATACATGGGAGTGTGCAGATGATGATCCAAAGTTGTGATCATGATAATGAGCATATTCCCCATCAGGGCACACACGTATATCAACGAGAAGAGCACTGAATGCAAAATGTACATATTGTGATTGGTAGAAAACCCCATGAGGATAAATCCAGTCACAACTGTGAGATTTGTCATTATTGCAGGAATAATCTATAGAAAAAAAGGAGACATGAATAAAATATCAATGTCTGGTATTTACATGTTAAATACATATATATATATTATTGTATACTGAAACAGGTATATATAAGCGCTTTAGACACACACAGATGCACTAATCACATGTCCCTCTACCACGAAAATGACTTCCATATCTTCCTAAACAGTGCATTGATCACCAATCATTTCCTGATTAATTTTGTGTTATTGCAACAATTCAGTTTCAGTTCACATAAACGTGTCATTATAATATTGTCCAAATATATCCTGTAAAAGATACTGAAATATTGAAAACTTTCCTCTGACCTTAGCAAAACTTAATAACAGAGTTTTCCTTCCCCTCCCTCTTGAAATGCAAATTGACAAACAGTGACTGTAGCACTGTGCCATAGTCTTACTGTCCCTATATTCCTTCCCATGAGGAACACAACCTCAGTTTCAACAAACCTTCCAAGAATTTAAGAAATAAACAATTCTAAAAACACAATTTAACCAGTATATACATTCCTCAATCTAGTCTATAAAATATTCAACCTACAAAACATTTAGTTTACAGATGTTCTTATATTTAAAAATTTTGACAAGATATTGAGATGATGATGCTTTTTTAAATTCCTAATTTGCAATCTTGTGCCTATAGTTCCATAGGACACACACTCTGGTTACTATAGGTATCGAAGACCCTACAAAAAATGAGCTACAATTGTTGGCCTCACATTCACTGAATTACTCATGTTTCTTTTGTAATCCTCCCTTTGACTCTTTTGAAATTTTTCCATATCTGATAAGTTAAAAAGTGGTTTTTCCCACAAGATTTTTTTTTCCTTTCTCTTTCATTATATCCACAGTTCCACTGCTACAATGCATGGCCTCACATATCATAATCTTCATGTTTTCACGTCTACCTCATTGCCTGTTCCCCTTCCCTGTGTCCCTCTATTTCTTCTAATAAGATTATGGCAAATTCTGTGGCAGGGGAGGAGGGTTTCCATATAACAGGAACAAAACCTGAAGATGGTTTTAGTCTGATGAAATAGCATGGTTGGTAGTGACATTTTGGTGCCTTCTATTTGTACAATGGTATTCATCAACTTTAATGTAAATATAATGCATATTAAAACTAGACAATTTCCCCTCCTATACTCTCTCCTTTGGCTCCTTCTTTCAAATATTATTCCCGTTCTCTCTCCATGGTACTAAACAGAGGAAAATAACAATGTAAATGTTGTTTGTTGGATTTAGTGATGTAAACTAATTTTAATCTATTAGAGGACAATAATGCAAATATCTTAATAAAAACTTAAAAGTAAGGCTTAGGATTTATTTCAACCAAAGAGGTAAAAAATATTTTGAGTGATTTTTTAAAAATGTTCTTAATGATAAAATTCCACTTGATTACTTTCTGTGGCTGTTTGTGTTAGAATATTGTGAATTCTTCATCTTACGACATCACTCATAGTCCCTGAATGATTGAGTAAAAAATTGTTTGTGGTTATTAAGACAGATTTCCATATCTATCTGTCTCTTTGATTATGAGGGAAATAAAATGGCCAGGGAAAATTGCTTCAAAGATAGTGGTTTTAATCTATCTGATTCAAAGTGGTTTTTGTCTATCTGACTCAGCTATCTGTCATTAATATTTTAGGGATTAAAACATATAGCATATCTTTTTTAAAAACACTTCACATTATTATTTTTAAGTTTAGTCTTAAATAAATAAATAAATGTCTTCCCTCATTTATTTCTAGCTACCTCTCATTAAATGTTGTGATTTGATTTAACATTTAATATAATTTTAGTTGAGTGTGCTAAATGCTAAAATACATCACTAAAAGTTACAATACCTGATATTCAACATATATACTCTGGAGCCAAGATGCTACAATATCTGAAGAGTATTATAAATTATAATCCTATTGTGGAACACCTGAAATTGAGGAAAAGAAAAAAGAAATATTTTCTGTCATTGAAACTCACCCACAGAAAAAGCCACTATTTTTAATTTCAATAATTTGAGCACCAGATAGTAATATATCTTCAAATTGTATTAATTTTTAGTATTTATAAAATTAGGATTTTAACCTGTTTTTCTCCACAAACCAAAGATGAATTTTAACTTTAAAATCTTATAAATCTAAAATGAGTTTTCTTCTAAAAAATAACTTACTCATACACTTCCAATCTGGTGCATGAAGTTTTCAGCTGTTGTCTGAGTCTTGATGCTAGTGAAATTATTGCTGGTCACAATAACAAAATGATATTAGAAACTTTCATTTCAGTAGAGACAATAACATGTATTGATTCCTCTGAAAATTCACATGATGCCCAAACACTCTGGCTTTATGGATATCTAACTAGGCAGAAATAGGTTACCTGAAGAGCTTGGCAATTTTATCTCTACTGTTTGTCCCCAAAGGGCTTGAAAATTGTCCAAGAATTATAATTTACAAGTTGTTTTATTCCAAAAGGAAAATAGTGCTGTGTCTCCACTGACTTGTTTAATTGGTATCAGTCTATAATTAAATGTTACTGAGTAATTAGTGCAATTAGCATTTCATATGTTTATTCCATTAGTGATTTGCACATCTATGGAGAAAACTATAACTAATCTTTGCTTTCAATGTTTTTTAATCCATTTTAATCCATTTATTGAGTAACTACTACAGGCCAGATTATTCTGTTGGCGCACTTCACTAAAAACAATGCACTGAGTCAAACTGCAAAGGTGGGTGGGATGTGGGATGTCACTGTCTCAAACACCAGCATTTCTCAGTTGTGCCTTGAAGAGAGGCAGAAATGCGACAGGAGCTGGTCCATGAAGAGTGCAAGGTGAGGTGTAACAGGTGAACTTCAGGGTTTGTTGAAGTCTCAGGGAGAGACTAGGAGATGAGAGAGGAAATGGCAAGCAGAATCGGGACATGGCAGGTCACAGAAAGTAGTTAATGAGAGAAAAAACACCGTGGTTTTGAGTAGAGGAGTGGCATGATCTCACTTATATTTGAACTTTTTGTCTCTTTTATTATCTATTTATTTTTATTACATATATTTAAGTGTACAACATGGCTTTGATATGCATATACCTAGTGAAATAACTACAATCAAGCAAACCAATATATCCATCACCTCACACAGTTACATTTTTTGTGTGTGCAGAGTGCCCAAAATCTACTCCCAGCTATTTTTTCAATATACAAGAAAATGTTAACTATGGTCCTTATGCTGTGCATACAATCTCCAGACTTATTCATCCTACACAACTACAAGTTTGTACCATTGATCTGCATTTTCCCATTTCCTTCCCCTCCTCCCCCTGGCAACTACTATTCTACTCTCTATATTTGAATTTTTCAGGATTCCATATAGAAGTGAGATCATATATTTGAACAGTTTAATCACATACTCTGATAGTCTTTGGGGGGCTCATATGGTTTTGGCCTTCATTATGGTAATGTATCACATTTGCTGATGTGGATATGTTGAATTATCTTTGCATCAAAAAGAAAAATCCCAATCGATCATGATGAATTATTTTTTAATGTGCTGTTGAACTTGGTTTGCTATTATTTTGTTGAGAATTTTTGCATCTGTGTTCATCAGGGATATTAATCTGTAATTATGTTTTTCTTGCAGTGTCCTTATCTGGCTTCAATATCAGTAATATTGGCCTCAAAAATGGTTTTGGAAGTATTTCTGTCTCTTCAATATTTTGGAAGACAGAAGGATTGGTGTTAGTTTCTCTTTAAAGATTTTGGTAGAATTCAATCGTAAAGTCATCAGTTCCTGGATTTTTCTTAGTTTGTTTATCTTTCAGGAAACAAAGGAACTCTTGGTTTTGTTGTCTTCCTTGTTTATGTTTCATTTATTTATGCTTGGATCTTTGTCATTTTCTACCATCTACTGACTTTGGGCTTAGCTTTCTTTCTTAAGTCCTTGACGTGTAATGTTAGGTTTTTAATTTGAGATATTTCACCCCTTTTTTTGTGTGTAGGTGTTTCTATTGTAAACTTCCCTATTAGAACTGCATGGCAAGATGGCAGAGTGGAGGTGACCTCCTGGATTCATGCTCCCGGAGAGGAAGGCATGGATCTCGGCCTGCCACAGCGCTAGAGGATCGCTCCCCAGCAAGAACAGTGGTGTGAATCCATGGAGAATCAGCATGGGACACAGAAAGCAAGAAAAGACTAAGGTGAACGGGACCTAAGATCGCAAATATCTGGAGAGTGTGGGACGGACAATAGAGAGTGGAGCATGGGACGGCTGTACTCGCCTCACCAGTGAAGTGAGGTGGGTTCAGCCCCACAAGAAAGTGGCTTGTTTCCCCACTGACCTCCACACCCACTCAATTAGGGATCTGCCTAAAGTCAGTGCAGAATCACCATGGGAGATGTAGGGCTCTGCAGAGAGGAGATATTAGCGGGAGTCATCTTGGACCCCTGAGCTCTCTGCCCGGACTGGGCTTGGCGGGTGAGGGTCTGATCTGGGCTACAGCAAAAGGCAGCTAGGACACGGTCGAACTGTCTCTATCACTCAGCAGGTCTCTAGCCTGGAGGCTACTGCGGGCTCCCAGGCTCGCTCAGTCCCCAGATCCAGCACCTGCCAGACCCTAAACATTCGTCCATAGTGCTGGTGATCTGCGGGTGGGCAGAGGCCATTTTCGGGGTTCAAAGCCTAGCTTCCAGGGAGCCATAGGGTGCCGGGCGGCTCCCTGGGCAGCTCCCTCCCCTAGTCCACGGACCCTGGCTAGGAGCTCCAAACTTGTGTGAACACTGAGTGTTTCCTCAGTCACGAGAGTGTGGAGCATGGACCTTGTGGTCATTGGGGCAGGGCAGACCACCGCCTGAGGGAACTCCAGCAGCTGGGGTGCTGGGAGAGTGAGGGCACCGCCCCCTCCCCCTAGCCAGTGTCTTTCACACGGAAAGGGGCAGAAACCACCTCTGGAGAGGAAGAGGCATGAAAAAGAGGCTTTCTGTCTGCAACCAGTGTGAATCCTGGCTGTTAATCGAAAGTCAAAAGCCCAGTGACTTAACTTGTCAAACCGGTTTTAGGTCAAATCAATTCTCTGGGGCTAGACCCACCAGGAGCAGCCCACCAACTGAGGTAGAAAAACCCTAAAAAATACATAACAAGCTCCCCATAGTGACAAAGGACGCAACACACCTAGGCTGCTACACACCCTAAGAACAGAGCACAAGGCGTGCCACTATCCAGACTAAAGCAGAAAAAAGAGATCTAACGATTGATCCAGATGGGAAGGGCTCAGGGAAAGAACTCTGGGAGTATAAAGAATCAAATGGAAATCTCGCCCCCAAAGAGGAATACCAGCTCTCTACCAATTGACACAAACCAGATTCAAAATACCAACATGTCACAGGAAGAATTTCAAACATGGATCATAAATAAGCTGAATATTATGCAAGAAACAATGGATAACCAAAACAAAGAAAGCACAAATAAAATACAGGACTTGGAAGAAAATTCACTAAAGAAATCTAAATATTGAAGAAAAATCAAACTGAGGTCTGGGAAATGAAGAATTTATTCAGAGAGCTACAAAACACAGTGGAAATTCCCGAGAGCAAGGTATATCACACAGAAGAAAGAATCTCAGAGACTGAAGATCACACTTTCTAATTAAATAAGTGGGTCACAGAGAAAGAGCAAAGAAATAAGAGAACAGACAAGAGTCTACAAGAAATGTGGGATTGTGCGAAGAAGCCTAACGTGAGAGTTATTGGCATTCCTGAGGGTGAAAAGGATAACAAGCAACGGTTTGATAAGCTTTGAAGATATAATTGAGGAAAATTTCCCAGGCCTTCCTAAAACTCTAGATATACAGGTTCAAGAAGCTCAAAGAACCCCTGGGAGATTCATAGCAAAAAGGAAGACACCACATCATGCAGTCATCAGACTGACCAAAATATCCACAAAAGAGACATTTCTTTGAGCTGTGAGGAGAAAGAAACAAGTAACATACAAAGGAAAGCCTGTCCGAACAATGCCAGACTTCTCAGCTGAAACCTTGCAAGTAAGAAGAGACTGGAGCCCCATTCTCACTCTTCTGAAACAGAATAATGCCCAGCCTAGAATCTTAATAATGCCCAGCTAAACTAAGTTTTTATACAAATGAGAAATTAAGACATTATCACGTAAACAAAGACCCAGGGAATTCACCAAGACAAGACCAGATCTCCAAGAAGTACTCAAAACAGAGTTAAACATGGACGAGCACATGAAAGACCCACTAATGTAAAACTACTCAAGAGCTAAATATCAAAACCCAGTTACCAAAATGGCTCAAGAGAGAAAACATAACAATGAAGTTCTACCCAACAGGATGAACAGAAATCTGTACCACTTATCAGTTCTCTCAATAAATGAGAATGCCTTGAATTCCCCACTCAAGACACATAGACTGACCCAATGGATAAAAAAATATAAACCAAGTATCTGCTGTCTTCAGGAAACTCATCAAACCTGCAAAGATGCATTTAGACTGAAAATAAAAGGGTGGAAGTTGATATTTCAAGCAAACGGAAGCCAAAAGAAAACTGGCGTGGTGGTTTTAATCTCTGATAACTTAGTTTTATAAAAAAAAGTAATGAAAGACAAAGATGGTTACTATATACTGGTGAAGGGTACAATTTATCAAGAATACATAACCATACTTAATATATATGCACCAAACTTAGGTGCACCCAGATTCATAAAGCAAACACTACTTGATCTGAACCAAATGATAGATAACAATACTATAATAGCCAGAGAATTTAACACCCTACTGACAGTACAGGACAGATCCTCCAAACAGAAAATAAACAAAGAAATAATGGACTTAAATAGAATGCTAGAACAAATGGGCCTGATGACATCTACAGGACATTCTATCCAAACTCCACTGAATATACATTCGTCTCATCAGCTCATGGGACATTCTCTAAGATTGACCATATCCTAGGACACAAAGCATGTCTTCAAAGACTTAAAAAAATAGAAATTATACCATGCATCTTCTCAGATCACAGCGGAATAAAATTAGAAACTAACCGTAACAGAAATTCTCATTCCTACTCAAAGTCATGGAAGGTAAAAAACCTTCTTCTGAATGATTCTTTTATAAATGAAGAAAACAAGAGGGAAATCAAAAGATTCTTTGAATTAAACAACAAAGGAGACAAAAGTTATCAAAATCTGTGGGACACAGCTAAAGCAGTACTGAGGGGAAAATTTATTTCCATAAATGCCTATATCAAAAAGACAGAAACTTACAAATAGACAACCTAATGAAGAGACAAAAAGAGTTGGAGAAAGAAGAACAGACTGACCCTAAACCCAGCAGAAGGAGAGAAATTATTAAGATCAAATCAGAACTCAATGAAAAGGACAACAAAAATACCATAAGTGAGATTAATAAAACAAAAAGTTGGTTCTTTGAAAAAATAAACAATATAGACACACCTCTGGCTAGACTAATCAAGAGCAGAAAAGAAAAATCTCTAATCACCTCCATCAGGAGCATGAAAGGAGAATTCACACCCCATGCCACAGAGTTACATGATATCATCTATGAATTCTACAAAAATCTTTATGCACACAAACTGGAAAATGTGGAGGAAATGGACAAATTTTTACAAACACACAGCCTCCACAAGTTCAACCAGTAACAAATAGAATTCCTGAATGGACCAATACCAAGAACTGAAATCAAAACAGCAATAAAAAACCTTCCCCAAAAGAAAAGCCCTGAACTCCATGGGTTCACACCCAAATTCTGCCATACTTACAAAGAAGAACTGCTGCCTATCCTACATAAACTATTCTCCAACATCAAGAAGTATGGAATTCTCCCAAACACATTTTACCAAGCCAACATAATTTTGATACCAAAACCAGAAAAGGATGCAACAAAAAAAGAAAATTACAGAATAATATCCTTTATGAATATAGATGCAAAAATTCTCAATAAAATCCTAGCAAATTGAATCCAAGTGCTTATCAAAAAAACAATCCATCACAACCAAGTGGGTTTCATCCCAGAGATGCACGGAGGGTTTAACATACACAAATCTATAAATGTAATTCAAAACATAAATAGCAGCAAAAATAAAGACCATATGATCTTTTCAATGGATGCAGAAAAAGCATTGGCCAAAATTCGACACCCTTTTATGATAAGAATGCTTAACAATATAGGCATAGATGGGGCCTACAAAAATGATACAAGCCACATATGACAAACCCACAGCCATCATACTGAATGGGAAAAAATTGAAAGCCTTCCCACTTAGAACTGGAACCAGACAAGGCTGCCCACTGTCCCCATTACTTTTCAACAAAGTGCTGGAAGTCCTTGCGAGAGCTATCATGCAAGAGAGCAGAATCAACGGTGTCCAAATAGGTACAGAACAGATCAAACTCTCACTCCTTGCTGATGATATGATATTATATCTAGAAAACCCCAAGGATTCAACCACGAGACCCCAAAAATTGATCAATGAATTCAATAAAGTCTCAGGATACAAAATCAATACACACAAATCAGAGGCATTCATATATGCCAATAACAGTCAAACGGAGAACAAAATGAAGGACTCAATACCCTTCAAAATAGCAACAATGAAAATAAAATACCTAGGAATATATTTAACTATGGAGGTAAAGGACCTATATAGGCGGAACTACGAAACACTGAGGAAGGAAATTGCAGAGCATGTAAACAGGTGGAACACCATATCATGCTCATGGATCGGAACAATTAATATTGTTAAAATGTCTATACTACCCAAAGTGATCCAAAGATTCAATGCAATCCCTATTAAATTCCCAACATAATTTTTCACAGATATAGAAAAAATAATTTTACGATTTGTATGGAACCAGAGAAGACCCCATTTAGCAAAAGCAATTTTAAGCAATACAAACAAAATGGGAGGTATTAATTTACCAGACATCAAACTATACTACAAGGCTGTGTTTATTAAAAGCGCTTGGTATTGGAACAAGTGCAGGGACACAGACCAGTGGAACAGAACAGAAAATCCAAATATAAAACCATCATCATATAGCCATCTAATCATTGACAAAGTAGACAAAATCATATTCTGGGGGAAAGAATCCTTATTCAATAAATGGTGCTGGGAAAACTGGATAGCCACATGTAGAAGACTGAAACAAGTTCCACAGCTTTCACCTCTCACAAAAATGAAATGACGGTGGTTAACAGACTTAAACCTTCGGTAGGAAACTATTAGAATTCTAGAAGAAAATGTAGGAAAGACTCTTACAGACATTGGCCTAGGAAAAGAATTTATGAGGAAGACCCCTAAGGCAATCACAGCAACAACAAAAATAAATAAATGGGACCTGATTAAATTAAAAAGCTTCTGCACAGCCAAAGAAACAATCACAAGAGTAAACAGACAACCTACAGAATGGGAAAAAATTTTCGCATACTACACATCAAAGGACTGATAACAAGAATCTATTTAGAACTCAGGAAAATCAGTAAGAAAAATCGAACAACCGATCAAAAAGTGGGCAAAGGAATGAATAGAAATTTTTCAAAACAAGATACAAGAATGGCTAACAAACATAGGAAAAAAGGTTCAAGATCTCTAATCATCAGGGAAATGCAAATCAAAGAAACAATGAGATATCACTTAAATCCAGAGAGAATGACCTTTATCAAAAAGTCCCAAAACAATACATGTTGGTGTGGTTGCGGAGAGACGGGAACACTCATACACTGCTGGTGTGACTGTAAACTAGTTCAACCCCTGTGGAAGGCAATGTGGAGATTCCTTAAACAGTTTTAAGTAGACCTACCATTCGATCCAGCAATCCCATTATTGGGCATCTACCCAGAAGAACAAAAGTTATTCTATAAAAAAGAAACCTGCACTTGAATGTTTATAGCAGCACAATTCACAATTGCAAAGATGTGGAAACAACCCAAATTCCCATCAATTCATAAATGGATTAGTAAAATGTGGTATATGTATACCATGGAGTATTACTCAGCTATAAGAAATAACGGTGATATGGCATCTCTTTGGTTCTCTTGGAGAGAGTTGGAACCCATTCTATTAAGTGAAGTATCCCAAGAATGGAAAAATAAGCACCACATGTACTCACCAGCAAATTGGTTTCCCTGATCATCTCCTAATGCACATTTGGGTATAACACCAATTGGGTATCGGACAGAGGTGGGGGGTAGGGGGCAGGGAATGGGTGTATACCTACCTGATGAGTGCGATGTGCACTGTCTGGGGAATGGACACACTTGAAGCTCAGACTCGGGTTGTTGGGGGGGCATGGGCAATATATAAAACCTGAACTTTTGTTTTATATAAAACCCATAATAAGCTGAAATAAAAAAAAAGAAGTATCTGAAGAATGGAGAAACAAGTACCACATGTACTCACCATCAAATTGGTTTCACTGATCAACACCTAAGAGCACATGTACGAATAACATTATTGGGGCATCAGGCAGATGGGAGTAGGGAGGAGGGAATGGATATATACATACATAATGAATGTTATGCACACCATCTGGGGGATGGACACGCTTGAAGTTCTGACTCGGGGGCAGCGGAAGGACAAAATACATAACCTAAACATTTATACTCCCGTAATAAGCTGAAATAAAAAAAATACCTTTTCAATATTTGTTTCTACCACAAAAGTATGAGTTTACAAGTTTTCTCATTGATAATAAAAAATTAAGTTTTCGTGATAGTTGAAAAAATCTAATGATAGAAATATCCCTCCGTATGATTTCTTCTCCATATTTCTGATTATCATTTAATTTGGGGTCAACTATTAGGTATGACTTTGCTTTGACAAAAGTCTTGGTTATAAAACAGGATAATGCCTCAGTAAACACAAGGTAAATTTTTTTTAAAATCCCATCTTAGGTCCCTTAGCTCCATGATTTTATAATTTTAAGAACAAAAACAACCAAATAATTTGGAATTTTTACATGTGCTCATTTGGAAAACAATATTTAAAAGTTTCTAAACACTACTTTGCAGTCCCACGAAGTGTATGAGTGTTCATGTCTCTCCGCATCCACGCCAAAATTTGTTGTTATGGGACTTTTTGATAATGGCCATTCTCACTGAAGTTAAGTGATGTATCATTGTGGTTTTGATTTGCATTTCCCTGATGATTAGAGATGTTGAGCATTTTTTCATATGTTTGTTGGCCATTCTTCTGTCTTCTTTTGAAAAATTTCAGTTCATGTCCTTTGCCCACTTTTTGATAGGGTTGTTTGATTTTTTCTTACTGATTTTCCTGAGTTCTAAATGGATTCTAGATATCAGTCCTTTATCTGATGTGTAGCATGCAAAAATTTTTTCCCATTCTGTACATTGTCTTTTTACTCTTGTGACAGCTTCTTTGGCTGTGCAGAATCTCTTTAATTTAATCATGTCCCATTTATTTGTTTTTGTTGTTGCTGTGATTGCCTTTGGGGTCTTCTTCATAAATTCTTTGCCTAGGCCAATGTCTAAAAGAGTCTTTCCCACATTTTTCTGTAGGATTCTAATAGTTTCACTCCTAAGGTTTAAGTCTGTTATCCACCGTGATTTGATTTTTGTGAGAGGTGAAAGCAGTGGGTCTTGTTTCAGTCTTCTACATGTGGCTATCCAGTTTTCCCAGCAACATTTATTGAATAAGGAATCTTTTCCCCAGAGTATGGTTTTGTCTGCTTTGTCAAAGATTAGATGGCTATATGAGGATGTTTTTTTATTTGTTTTTTTTGTTCTGTTCCACTGGTCTGTGTCCCTGCAATTGTGCCAATACCAAGCTGTTTTAATAACCATAGCCTTGTAGTAGAATTTGAAGTCTGGTAAATTAATACCTCCCATTTTGTTCTTATTGCTTAAAATTGCTCTTGGTAAATGGGGTCTTCTCTGGTTCCATACAAAGCATAAAATTATTTTTTTTATATCTTTGAAAAATGATGTTGGTAATTTAATAGGGATTGTATTGAATCTGTAGATCAGTTTGGATAGTATAGACATTTTAACAATGTCGATTCTTCCAATCTATGTGCATGGTATGATTTTCCACCTGTTTATGTGCTCTACGATTTCCTTCCTCAGTGTTTCATAGTTCTCCCTGTAGACGTCTTTTATCTACTTAGGTAAATGTATTCCTAGGTACTTTATTTTCTTTGTTGCTATCATGAAGGGTATTGAGTCTTTGATTTGATTCTCAGTTTGACTGTTATTGGCATATATGAATGCCTCTGTTTTGTGTGTATTGATTTTGTACCCTGAGACTCTACTGAATTCATTTACGAATTCCAGGAGTCTCTTGGTTGAATCCTTGGGGATTTCTAGATATAATATCATATCATCAGCAAAGAGTGAGAGTTTGATCTTTTCTGCCCCCATTTGGATGTCCTTAATTCCACTCTCATGTCTAATTGCTCTAGCAAGTATTTCCAGCACTATGTTGAATAGAAATGTATATAAGGGGCAACCTTGTCTGGTTCCAGTTCTAAGTGGGAATGCTTTCTTTTTTCCCCATTCTGTACGATGTTGGCTGTGGGTTTGTCATATGTGGCTTGTATCATTTTTAGGTAGGCCCAGTCTATGCCTATTTTGTTAAGCATTCTTATCATAAAAGGATGTTGAATTTTGTCAAATGCTTTTTCTGCATCTATTGAGAGGATCATATGGTCTTTGTTTTTGCTTCTATTTATGTGGCATATTACATTTATAGATTTGTGTATGTTAAACTATCCATGCATCTCTGGGATGAAGCCCACTTTGTAGTGATGGATCATTTTTTTGATAAGCACTTGGATTCAATTTGCTAGGATTTTATTGAGAATTTTTGCATCTCTATTCATGAGGGATATTGGTCTGCAGTTTTCTATTTTTGTTGCGTCCTTTCCTGGTTTTGCTATTAGGGTTATGTTGGCTTTATAAAATGTGTTGGGGAGGATTTCGTGTTTCTCAACGTTGTGGAATAACTTTTGCAGGATAGGCAGCAATTCTTCTTTGTAGGTGTGGTAAAATTTGGGGGTGAAGCCATCTTGTCCTGGGCTTTTCTTTTTGGGGAGGTTTTTTATTGCTGTTTTGATTTCTGTTCTTGATATTGGTCTGTTCAGGATTTCTATTTCTTCCTGGTTGAGGCTAAGGAGGTTGTCTGTTGCTAAAAATTTGTCTATTTCCTCCACATTTTCCAATTTGTGTGCATAAAGGTTTTTGTAGAATTCATAGATGATATCTTGTATCTCTGTGGCATCACTTGTAATTTCTCCTTTCATGTTCCTGACGGAGGTTATTAGAGATTTTTCTTTTCTGCTCTTGGTTAGTCTAGCCAGAGGTGTGTCTATATTGTTTATTTTTTCACAGAATCAACTTTTTGTTTTGTTAATCTCCCTTATGGTATTTTTGTTGTCCTTTTCATTGAGTTCTGATTTGATCTTAATAATTTCTCTCCTTCTGCTGGGTTTAGGGTCGGTCTGTTCTTTCTCCAGCTCTTTTTGTCTATTCATTAGGTTGTCTATTTGTAAGTTTTCTGACTTTTTGATATAGGCATTTATGGAAATAAATTTTCCTCTCAGGACTTCTTTAGCTGTGTCCCATAGACTTTGATAAGTTGTGTCTCCATTGTCATTTAATTCAAAGAATCTTTTGATTTCATCTTGATTTATTCATTTATAAAATAATCATTCAGTAGAAGGTTGTTTAGCTTCCATGACTTTGAGTAGGAATGAGGATTTCTGTTAGGGTTCATTATTACTTTTATTCCGCTGTGATCTGAGAAGATGCATGGTATAATTTCTATTTTTTAAAATTTTTTAAGGCTTGCTTTGTGTCCTAGGATATGGTCAATCTTAGAGAATGTCCCATGAGCTGATGAGAAGAACGTATATTCAGTTGAGTTTGGAGAATGTCCTGTAAATGTCAGTCAGGCCCATTTGTTCTAGTGTTCTGTTTAAGTCCACTATTTCTTTGTTTCTTTTCTGTTTGGAGGATCTGTCCTGTGCTGTCAGCGGGGTGTTGAAGTCTCTGGCCTGGCTATTATGGTGCTGCTGTTTATCATTTGGTTTAGTTCAAGTAGGGTTTGCCTTAAGAATCTGGGCTCACTAAGTTGGGTGCATACATATTAAGTATAGTTATGTCTTCTTGTTGAACTGTACCCATCACCATTATATAGTGACCATCTTTGTCTTTCTTTAATTTTGTTGATTTAAAAACTAAGTTATCTGAAATTAAAACCACCACGCCAACCTTCTTTTGGCTTTTGTTTGCTTGAAATATCAATTTCCATCCCCTTATTTTCAGTCTAGATGCATCTTTGCAAGTTAGATGAGTTTCCTGGAGACAGTATATACTTGGCTTGTATTTTTTTATCCATTGGGCCAGCCTATGTCTCTTGAGTGGCGAGTTCAAGCCATTCACTTTTATTGAGAGACCTGATAGGCGGGGCATATTTGTGTTCATCCTATTGGTTAGAACCTCATTGCTACGTTTTCTCTCTTGGGCCATTGTGGTATTTGGCCTTTGATCTTTAGCTTTTCAATAGCTTTACATTCGTGAGTGTTTCTTATGCTGGTCCATGTGCAACCCTGTTTTGAGTTCTTCTTGGAGACCTGGTCTTGTCTTGGTGAATTCCCTCAGTCTTTGCTTACCTGAGAATGTCTTAATTTCTCCTTCATATAGAAAACTTAGCTTGGCTGGGTACAAGATTCTAGGCTGGGTATTATTCTGTTTCAGAAGAGTGAAGAGGGGGCCCCAGTCTCTTCTTGCTTGTAAGGTTTCAGTTGAGAAATCTGGCCTTATTTGGATGGGCTTTCCTTTGTATGTTACTTGTTTCTTTCGCCTTACATCTCAAAGAAGGGCCTCTTTAGTGGCTATTTTGGTGAGTCTGATGACTGCATGACATGGTGTCTTCCTATTTGCAATGAATCTTCCAAGGGTTCTTTTTTCCTTCTTGTACCTGTATATCTAGATTTTTAGCAAGGCCTGGGAAATTTTCCTCAATTATCTCTTCAAATAGCTTATCCAACCCTTGCGTATTTTCTTCTTTGCCCTCAGGAATGCCCATAACTCTCACATTAGGCTTCTTCACATAATCCCACATTTCTTGCAGACTCTGGTCTTTTCTCTTATTTCTTTGCTCTATCTCTGTGACTGACTTATTTAATTGGAAAGTGTTATCTTTGATCTCTGAGATTCTTTCTTCCCGTTGATCTACCCTACTCTTAAGGCTTTCCACTGTGTTTTGTAGTTCCCTGAATGAATTCTTCATTTCCAGGAGTTCTGTTTGATTTTTCTTTAATATTTCAATTTCTTTAGTGAATTTTTCTTCCAAGTTTTGGATTTTTTTTTTGTGGTTTCTTTGTGGTGGTTATCCATTTTTCCTTGCATAGTGTTCAGTTTTTGATAATCCACGTATGAAATTCTTCTTCTGTCATTTTGGCGTTCTGAGTTTGGTTAATGTCCATTGCTAGAGAGCTGGTGTTTCTCTTTGGGGGTGTGATTTCTGTTTGATTCTTCATACTGCTGGAGTTCTTTCGCTGATTCCTTCCCATCTGGAACAGCTGCTGCTTCTTGCCTTTAGATTTTCATTTGGATGATGACACATCCTGTTTAGTCTCTGAGCCACTAGGTGGTGTGTGTGGGTGAGATTTGACCACACCTATATGATGAGTCAGTAGATGCAGTAAAAGGGTGTGCAGAATGACCTTTCTGTCAGTAGGTGGCGCTTGCTGGGAGGAGCAGGCTGCAGTATTGTTTTTGGGTCCTGTAACCAGCTCTCATTCCTCTGGAGAGAGACTCTAGTCCCTCACGTGGTGGGTGGGTCCCTCGGACTTCCAGGTGTGTCCTTATTCTGCACCTCAGTGGGGGCAGGTCAGGGAGTGAGTCTGGGCAGAGCTGGGTTGGTTAAGCCTGCCCTCAAGCTCCACAAATGCTGTGAGCCAGGGTCAAAGGTGTGTTCTTTGCCTCTGGGCAAAGCTGCTAGGGAGGGGCTGGAATGGCCCCTCTCAGCAGGAAAGTCTGCGTGTGGGGGGTGGGGCTGTCTGAGACCTAGAATCTAGGGCAGGCCTTGCTCCTTTCCACCCTCTCCTATTCCGCAGTTTCTCTGGAGCCTCTGTCATTAGGCAGGACCTCAAGCCACTGGATCTACCCTGGCTGTCATGCAGGCCAGGAGGTTCCCTGCCCAGGATTGCAGTCTGGGCTCAGCACGCGGCCTTCCTTTGAAAGGAGGGTTGCCCCTCAGGCACGCTGGTCTGCCCCTGAAGGCACACACACTCAGTAGGTTCGTTCACACATATCCCTTCTGTGCCTCAGAGCAAAGCGATTGAGGCCTGGGTGTATGGGATCTGGTCTGCAGGCCTTTCCCCTGGGCCCTGGAGATCAATCCCTGACCCTTCCAGGGAAAGGGGTGCTGGTCTCAAGTCACCCACAGGGTGCCCAAGCTGGATCGGTGTCTCTCCGCCTCAGGATTTGCCCCGCTCTCCTGGAGTCACCAGGCAAACAGCACCTGGGAGGGTGGGTGGGTAGGGAACTCACAATCCGAGTACCCCTCAGTCTGCTTTAGGTCCCCAAAAGGAGAAGTCCTGTTCCCTGCAGATGCCTCCGGGTGGTGGCTAAATTGTTTCTCTCTGCAGCGGCCTGTAGACAAAAGGGGGAGGAGAGAATGAAGCAATATGGTGCCTGCCGATCAGCTCAGGTCTGTGGACCGGGAGGTCCCCCGAGGGAGAGCAGAGCCTGGTGCCTTGTCCTCAAGAGGCTCACAGCTCACTGATGGTGGCTGTTTCTGGGCTGGTGTGGGCAGGTCTCTCCAATGGCTCAGGAGCCCACCCGCAGTCCAAAGCGCAAGGGAGGGGAAATGTAGCTGCTTCACCTACCCTTGTTGCTGGTCTCCAAGCCTCTCGGGGGCCTTTCTCCTTCCAGCTCTCCTCTGCAGCTTCTTCATGTGGAGTCTCCTGTAGTTTCAGGCACCCTTCCTTCCCACTCTCGTCTGATCTATGTTCGTCTGCCTGACTATTTTTTTCACTTTCTTCTAAAATCTGTCTTTCTTACAGAGACACTTTGGCTGGCAGTTTTTCTTGTCCGCCATCTTGATTCCGAGTATAGTTTTTGTAAGGATAAGTTATTAAGGACTTTGAAATAGATGAGAAGATTGCTGTGTGTGTTCAGTGGGAAATAAGGCATCTAGCAAATGCTTCTGTGGTGCTATGGGGTCCCTGAGCCTTTTCACAACAAGGGCTATGTTACAACTCTGTAAGTTGTTAATAACTGATAGCAGTGTGCCTAATATTTGACCAAAGACATGAAAATTCTATCTGGTGAAGAGACAACTGATTTATGGGCATCCTTGCCCTGGTAGAGAAGGACAGTTTTGCATCTTTTAATAAATTTTCAGTATTTCTAGTTCAACTTGGTTGAATACATAAGTTGTGGTAATTTGAAATCTACAAGGATGGTTGTAATATCTTACTGGTTCACTTATTATTTAATAATTTAAATAAAATAATTTAAATAAAATAAAATAATTTAAATAAAATCTGTGCTTATTTTAGATTTGCATGACAGTCATATGTGTGTCTGTGTGTGTATGCATATATATAAAGATAGATATATAATCTTTTGGAATTTGAGCAAACAAATATAGAATTTGTTGCTATCTGAATGGCTTCCACCAAACTGTAATAAAAGTGGAGTTAGTATTATGTCACATGGTTTAGTTTCTTGTGTATTCAACAGCTGTACTGTGATCCACCTATAAACAATTTCTATGAATAGCAGTATGTAGATAGTTCATATT
This sequence comes from Varecia variegata, assembly GCA_028533085.1. NCBI lineage: Eukaryota > Metazoa > Chordata > Mammalia > Primates > Lemuridae > Varecia > Varecia variegata. Next base: position 66,260,736 of record CM052445.1, on the reverse strand, counting down.
TGAAAGTTGTGCAATAAAAAAACTGTACTAAACAAGCACATGCAAAATAAATGATACTGGGGTTCTTGAGTTTTCACAGAACTCAAACTATTGCTTTTTGTTAATGGACATTTCTTTCCAAATATAATGCAGGAAATATCCAGGAATGGGGATAGTGAGTTCTCCCAGCAATTTCCCTTTGCATGAGTTGAAACAGTACATACTTTTTGATCAGACTGAGAGTTAGCAGCTCCCTTTTCCTTGACACATCTCAAGGAGTTAAGTGATTTTCTGCTATGCTTCCACAGTACTCGCTGAATATCTCTTTTACAGCTCTGATTATACTGCATTATTGTTGAAAATCTTGGTTTATCTATTTTTACTCTACCAAACCGAATTCGTTGAGAAGAGGAAATATGTCGTTTTCTGTGTATGACTTCAGTTCCTGAATGAATTTTATAAGGAGTTGTCCAGTTACTTAAATATTTACCAAAAGTAAGATCATGAAGTGTGGACTCGGCCTACAGTATTACCTCATGAACTATTTAATTACAGCTCCTACCAATTCAGATATACACGAGGTGTCCAATGTTCAAGTATTCCATGCTAACAGGATTAGGGAGAAAACAATAACAATGATGAGTGACCATAAATCTATTTTTAAACTAAGCCCCATGAATATAACTTTGAATTTTTTTTATTTCAGCATATTATGGGGGTATGAAAATTTATGTTACGTATATTGCCCTTGGCCCCCCCAAATCAGAGCTTCAAGTGTGTTCATCCCCTAGACGGTGGGCATAGCACTCATTATGTATGTATACACCCATCCCCTCCCACCCACATCTGCCTGACACCCGATTCATATTATGCCTAAATGTGCTCTTAGGTGATGATCAGTGAAACCAATTTGATGGTGAGTACATGTGGTGCTTATTTTTCCATTCTTGGGATACTTCGCTTAGTAGAATGGGTTCCAGCTCTATTCAGGAAAATACAAGAGGTGCTATATCACCATTGTTTCTTATAGCTGAATAGTACTTCATGGTATACATATACCACAGTTTATTAATCCACTCATGTATTGATGGGCACGTGGGTTGTTTCCACATCTCTGCGATTGTGAATTGTGCTGCTATAAACATTCGAGTGCACATGTCTTTTTCATAGAATGTCTTTTGTTCTTTTTGGTAGATGCCCAATAATGAGATATCTTTGATTTTTAAAACAAAAACTCATAGCTTTTAAAGTTTTTAAAAAGGACTTTTGAGACATGAAAAAATAGAATAATTACCTTTGAATTTTATTTATTTTATCTTCATCACTTTCTTCATCCATTACACAGATACAGTGACCAGAGAGAGCTGATGACAAAACATTTAGAGGAATTTTTTTTAGAAAATCCTAACATGGTCAAAAAAAGAAATATTTTAAATCATTATTCTCATGCCCTGTATATATTAGAGAAGCCAGAAAGAAAATATGTTGTTGAAAAGTTCAGTTGAGTTATCCCTTCCAAGAACTACACAGAGCTCTGTGCCAATTCACCATAGAATGTGGACAAAGAAGCACATGCTTTGATTATTTTCTAACAAAGGGCATTGGAATAACCAAAGTCTGGATCCTGGTGGGAAAGGTAAAGGACAACCTATTTGGGTGAAAACTCCTTTTGGCACACATTTCAGGAAACTAGTACAACACAACAGGGTCTGGCAATAAACCATTCTAAGTTCTCTTTTCCTGTTCCCTTAAATGGCTAGTTCAAGGAAATGCACCCAGATATCTGTGAGGTTCCTAATCTGGTAATCATTCAGTCAGTCATTCTATATGTGCTTATTCATAGGTGCCAAGCACTGCTTTGAGTGCTAGGGATAAATTTATATTCCAGTGGTGTTGGTGCACAATTACATCAAGAGCTACTTAGGGTTTTTCCCTGTATTCCATATAGAAGGATTCTCATATATTTGTGGGGAAAAAGCATTCCAGGTGACAGCTGAGATCTGGGAGCTTGGGCAGCACCCCCATGCCCAATGTACACTAAGTAACATGTCCACAGTATATTATCCTTCCATGGAGACCCTATTCTGCTGATGCTACTCGTGAGGCTGAGTATACTGAAACCAAACCATGACACAAAGAAGATAAGATTAAAGGCATTTGTTGTTTTGCTTTTGTTTACAAAAAGCTTAAAAGTAAACTAAATTTGGTCCTGGTCCTAGGCCGTTGATTCTAGGCCAACTCCCTTTGTTGCTTTTGGTATGGCATTAACAGCACCAAGCTTGCAATTTGATCTCTCCTTAAGTAAACTTTTGGGCAGAGTAAACTCAATTTCACGTTTAAAGATTGTATCTATGATTGGCTGCCTGCTTGCAATTTCTTTCTTACAACGTAGAGAGAGGTGAAAGTCTGCAATTGGGTATTTTTAACTCTTGCTGGAAAACGAAATCAATAACTTTATCTATGTTCCTTATAGAAGGCAACACACAAGTTGTTACTTATGTATCATGTTCATTTCACTAACATGGAAGCTGTGGTAACTTACTGTTACAGTTAGCCGACTATGTGGGCATCTTCCCCACTTGCTTATGAGCTTCAATAGGGTCGGGACAGACCCTCACCTTTTTGAACACATCAATGCAAAGTGAGGTTCCAGCCATAGCTGAGGTCATTATTAAACTGCTGCTAGTGTCATATGGCCAAACACTAATGAGAGACAAGAGTAGGCCAATAAACTGAAATGAGATTCTAAGGTAATTTTAAGAAGCTCTTTGTTATCATTTCACTCTATTGCCACACATTTTTTCTCTTGGAGTAGTTAACAAGAAGGAGGATGGATTGACTAAAAATCTTCCTCTGTTCTATCATGTCTTCCAGTAGAAATGTACCTGGATACTTGTGATTCAGCTACATCATAACAAAAGTTACCTCTCTTGGGGTAAAGCTATTGAGTTTTCATAATACCATACTAATTTTAGCTGCTGCACCCACTTTAAAAGTCAGATATAAAAAGGCAAAATCTGTTATTTCAAAATGGGGTAGTAACAATAGCTCCTTTAAATTCTCAGTGGAAAACATACTTATGATCTGTCTTGAAGAAAAACATCATTAAAGCTACACTTGAAAGATAATAACTTGGTAACATCTCAGTGAACTCTCCACAGCTGGAATAACAAGTGATGAGATACAACCACCATCACAGCTGAGAAGGATTTGAGGGGTGGTTCTGAATTGAAATCACCAACCCATAGTACTCAATTGATAGTGTCTTCTCTTCCAAAACCAGAGCCTAGACCTCAGCAGAACTCCCAAATTGATTTAAGATGAGGTTCCACAGGATTAAATATGGACTTTTCCTCAAAGGTCAGATGCATCAAAATTATAGTGTCTCAGGTAATTTTCATCAAATTACAATTAGAAGAGTAAAACTTTTATTTATGCAAAACCAACATGAGTGAAAAATTAAGGAAAAATTTAAGTACCATTTCAAAACAGACTTAAGGAACAAAACAAAACAAAACAAAAGCTCACCAACCTTTTGCAAAAATCATGTCTTTTCCTGAAACCACTTGGAAGAAATGGGGGCAAAACACAGTTATATGATAAAACCTCAACTACTTGCAAACCATTTAACCAGAATCTTCAATCATGTCGATCATTTATTTTATTTCATTTTTAGACAAATTGCATTTCTGTAATTTGAAACACAATTTAACTCTTCTGGAACCATACTTATTTGCAACAGTCTCAAAAATTTAGCACAAAATTTTAAGAAGTGTAGTGCTATAAAGAATAGCACAGTAAGAAAATTTCTTTAAGACAGGCTATACCTTCTTTTTTTTTTTTTTTTTTTTTTTATTTCAGCTTATTATGGGGGTACAAAAGTTCTGCATAGATATATTGCCCATGTCCC
>CM052445.1:66242909-66256347 GCA_028533085.1 Varecia variegata | reverse complement strand
CTACATTTTCTTCTAGGATTCTAATAGTTTCTTTCCTAAGGTTTAAGTCTGTTAACCACCGTGATTTAATTTTTGTGAGAGGTGAAAGGTGTGGGTCCTGCTTCCGTTTTCTACATGTGGTTATCCAGTTTTCCCAGCACCATTTATTGAATAAGGAATCTTTTCCCCAGAGCTGTGGCCTTGCGTGATCTCTGCGGACAGGAGACATTAGAGGGAAAAAGCCTGGTCTGCAGGATATTTGCGCCGGGTCGCCGCTTGGTGGGGGGAGGGTCAGAACTGCCCTAAGGCAAAATACAGTGTCAGACTCTGAGTTGGCACTCTCCCTCGGCCGCTCTCTTGCCGGGGGGCTGCTGTGGGCTCCTGGGCTCACCAGACCTTCGGCTCCGGTGCCTGCCGGACCCTGATTGTTCACCCCGAACGCCGGCAATCTGCGGTCTGGCAGTCGCCATCTTGGGGTCCTCAGCCTTGCCGCTACAGAGTGATTGGGCGCCCCACGGCTCCCTAGGAGGCTTCCTTCCCTAGTCTGTGGTCCCCCACTGGGAGCTCCACCTCTGCGTGATCACTGAGTGCTACCCCAGTCGTGACGGAATTTTATTTTTATATTTTTATTTTTATTTCAGCATATTACAGATGTACGAATGTTTAGTTACCTATATTGCCTTTGCTTCACCTGAGTCAGAGCTTCAAGTGTGTCCATCCCCGAGACAGTGCGTACTGCACCTATTATGTGTGTATATACCCATCCCCTCCTGCCCCCTCCCACCTGCCCAACACCCAATGAATGTTATTACTATATGTGCACTTAGGTGTTGGTCAGTTAATACCAATTTGATGGTGAGTACATGTGGTGCTTGTTTTTCCATTCTTGTGATACTTCACTTAGTAGAATAGGTTCCAGCTCTGTCCAGGATAATGCAAGAGGTGCTAGATCACCATTGTTTTTTGTGGTTGAGTAGAACTCCATGGTGTTCATTTGAAATTTTAATGCAGTTTTCTATATATATAATGAAACCTGTAAATAGAAATTATTTTATTTCTTCCTTTATAAGAATATATTTTAAAAATATTTTTCTTGCCTCATTAGCTCCTGTTCTTTTAGGGAAAGCTTTCAGTATTTCACCATTAAATGTGATATTAGTTATGGGTTTTGCATACATGCCTTCTATTACTTTGAGGAAGTTACCTTCTCTTCCTAGTTTATTAAAGGTTATTTTTCAATTCATCATGAAAGGGTGTTTGATATTATAAATTAAATTTCTACTGCAATTGAAATAATCATGTTTTTTTTTCATTCACATCTATTAATACAATTATTACATTTACCGATTTTCATGTGTTAAACCACTCTTAGATATCTGGGAGCAATCCCTCTTGGCCATAGTTTACAGTCATTTTAGTGTGCTGCTGGATTCAAGTTGGCAGGATTCTGTTGGGCTTTCTTCATGTATGTTCATAAAAGATTTGGTCTGTAGTTTTTTTTTTTTTTCCTTGATTTTCCTTGTGATGTTTTTCTGTGCCTTTGGTATCAAGGTAATACTGATCTAATAAAATGACTAAGTTTGCTTCCTTTTGTTTTATTTTTGAAAGAGTGATGTTCATTCTTTAAACTTTAAACTTCTGTTGAATTCATCAATAGAGCAAACTTGTCCTGGACTTTTGTTGTGCAAAATTGTTTTTGTGAATTTATTAACATTATTATTATTGATTAAACCTTTTTGCTTGTTATAGAACTTTTCAGATTTTTTGTTGTATTTTTTATTGTATTGCATTTTTTTATTTCAGCATATTACGAGGGTACAGATGTTTAGGTTATTTATATTGCCTTTGCACCACCTGAGTCAGAGCCACAAGCGTGTCCATCCCCTGGATGGTGCACACCAAACCCATTAGGTGTGAATATACCCATCACCTCCTCTCCCATACCATCTACCCAGCACCCTATGAATGTTAGTACTATATGTGCACTTAAGTATTGATCAGTTAACACCAAGTTGATGGTGAGTACATGTGTTGCCTGTTTTCCATTCTCATGATACTTCACTTAGTAGAATGGGTTCCAGCTCTGTCAGGATAATACAAAAGGTGCTAGATCACCATTGTTTTTTGTGGCTGAGTAGAACTTAGAATATATATACCACATTTTTTTTTATTTTTTTTGTTTTGTTTTTTGATTTTTGTTTTTATTTCAGCTTATTACAGGGGTACAAAAGTTCTGGTTAGATATATTGCCCATGTCCCTCCCATTCCCCCGAGTCTGAGCTTCAAGTGTGTCCATTCCCCAGACAGTGCACATCGCACTCTTCATGTAGGTATACACCCATCCTCTCCCCCACCCCCATCTCCCCGAGTCAGAACTTCAAGAGTGCCCATTCCCCAGACAATGCGCATCGCACTCATCATGTAGGTATACACCCATCCCCTGCCCCCACCTCCCACCTCTGTCCAATACACAATTGGTGTTATTCCCAAATGTGCACTTAGGTGATGATCAGGGAAACCAATTTTCTGGTGAGTACATGTGGTGCTTATTTTTCCATTCTTGGGATGCTTCACTTAATAGAATGGGTTCTAACTCTCTCCAGGAGAACCAAAGAGGTGTCATATCATCGTTATTTCTTATAGCTGAGTAATACTCCATGGTATACAAATACCACATTTTTTTAATCCACTCATGTATTGATGGGCACTTGAGTTGTTTCCACATCTTTGCAATTGTAAATTGTACTGCTATAAACATTAGAGTGAAGATGTCCTTTTTATAGAATGTTTTTTGTTCTTTTGGGTAGATGCCCAGTAATGGGATTGCAGGATCAAATGGTAGTTCTACTTGTAGCTCTTTGAGGTATCTCCATATTAATTTCCACAGAGGTTGTACTAGTTTGCAGTCCCACCAGCAATATGAGTGTTCCTATCTCTCTGCATCCATGCCAACATTTATTGTTTGGGGACTTTTTGATAAAGGCCATTCTCACTGGAGTTAAGTGATATCTCGTTGTGGTTTTGATTTCCATTTCCCTGATGATTATAGATGTTGAGAATTTTTTCATATGTTTATTGGCCATTAGTCTATCTTCTTTTAAAAAGTTTCTGTTCATGTCCTTTGCCCACTTTTTAATGGGGTTGTTTGTTTTTTTTCTTTGCTGATTTTCCTGAGTTCTATATAGATTCCAGTTATTAGTCCTTTATCAGATGTGAGAAAAGTTAACACAGAACAAAATAAAAAGATCACCTAAGTTATATTTTAAAAAGTACAAGTAATACAACTTATGGGTTAAAAATAAATTTAAAAAATTATTTTTTGAATATTAATGTTGTTTCATGGAGAATAGGTCAAAATTGTTCTCACAGAACTATTTTACTGTTACTCATTATTAAAAAGAAAATATTGAGAATAAATGAAGCATATTTGCATTAAATTTTTCAATGTACATATCTGGATATTTTTTGTCAAATTCATCTCTAATTATCTCAGATGATTTGAGGTAATTGCAAGTTCTTTTTTATTTTAATATCCAATGCCTCCTTTCTAGTATGTAATACTTAGTTGATTTTAATATTGTATCTAGAACCCTGAAACCTTCTTAAAAATCACTTTGACATCACTGTTGATTTGATTTTGGTAGATTTTGCAGGATTTGTTAAATTTATGATGATGCCATCAATGAATAAAGACATTTTTTTCTTTCCAAAATAAATGAATTTAATTTTTACTTTCTTTTTTATAGCATAATTATTTTTTGAATTTCAGCATATTATGGAGGTATAAATACTTAGATTACATATATTGTACTTGCCCCTCCTGCTCCCTGAGTCAAGCTAAAAGCGTGTCCACCCCCCAGATAGTGTTCTTTGCACTCGCTATGCATGTATATGCCCATACCCTCCCCTGCTCCCATCTGTCCAACCCCCAATGAATGTTATTCCTATATGTGCACTTAGGTGTTAATCAGTTAAAACCAATTTGATAGTGAGCACATGTGTTGCTTATTTTTCCATTCTTGGGATACTTCACTTAGTAGAATGGGTTCCAACTCTATCCAAGATAATACAAGAGGTGCTATATCACCATTGTTTCTTATATTTATCCATGGTATACATATACCACATTTCATTAATCCACTTATGTATTGATGGGCACTTGGGTTGTTTCCACATCTTTGGAATTGTGAATTGTGCTGCTATAAATATTCGAGTACAGATTTTTTTTATAGAATGTCTTTTGTTCTTTTGAGTAGATGCCCAATAATGGGATTGCTGGATCCAATGGTAGTTCTAATTGTATCTATTTGAGGTATCTCCATATTGCTTTCCACAGAGGTTGCACTAGTTTGCAGTCCCACCAGCAGTGTATGAGTGTTCCTATCTCTCCGAATCCATGCCAACATTTGTGGTTTTGCAAGTTTTTGATAAAGGCCATTCTCACTGGAGATAAATAATATCTCATTGTGGTTTTGATTTCCATTTCCCTGATGATTAGAGATGAGCATTTTTTCATATGTTTTTTGGCCATTATTCTGTCTTCTTTTGAAAACTTTCTGTTCATGTCCTTTGCCCACTGTTTGATAGAGTTGTTTGATATTTTCTTGCTGATTTTCCTGAATTATAGATTCTAGTTATCAGCCCTTTATTGGATATGTAGCAGGTGAAAATTTTCTTGCATTCTGTAGGTTGTCTGTTTGTTCTCATGATGGTTTCTTTGGCTGTGCAGAAGCTTTTTGACTTGATCCGGTCCAATTTATTTATTTTTGTTGTTGCTGTGATTGCCTTTGGGTTCTTCTTCATAAATTCTTTGCCTAGGCCTATGTCTGTAAGAGTTTTTCCAACAATTTCTTCTATAGTTCTAATAGTTTCACTCCTTAGGTTTAAGTCTGTTACCCTACCCACCGTGAGTTGATTTTTGTGAGAGGCAAAACGTGTGGATCCTGTTTCCGTCTTCTACATGTGGTCATCCAGTTTTCCCAGCACCATTTATTGAATAAGGATTCTTTTCCCCACAGGATGTTTTTGTCTGCTTTGTCAAAGATTAGATGGCTATATGAGGATGGTTTTATAGCTGGATTCTCGATTCTGTTCCACTGGTCTGTGTCCCTGTTCTTGTGTCAATACCAAGCTGTTTTAATAACCACAGCCTTGCACTATAGTGTGAAATCTGGTAAATTAATACCTCCCATTTTGTTCTTATTGCTTAAAATTGCTTTTGCTAAATGGGGTCTTCTCTGGTTCCATACAAAACGTAAAATTATTTTTTCTATATCTGTGAAAAATGATGTTGGTAATTTAATAGGAGTTGCATTGACTTTGTAGATCACTTTGGGTAGTACAGACATTTTAACAATGTTGATTCTTCTGGTCCATGAGCATGGTATGGTTTTCCATCTGTTTACATGCTCTGCGATTTCCTTCCTAGGTGTTTCATAGTTCTCCCTGTAGAGATCTTTTACCTCCTTAGTTAGATGTATTCTTTTTTTTATTATTTCAGCTTATTATGGGGGTGCAAAAGTTCTGGTTAGATATATTGCCCATGCCCCTCCCATCCCCCTAAGTCTGAGCTTCAAGCGTGTCCATTCCCCAGACAGTGCACATCACACTCATCATGTAGGTATACACCCATCCACTCCCCCACCCCCATCACCCCGAGTCAGAACTTCAAGCGTGTCCATTACCCAGACAGTGCACATCGCACTCATCATGTAGGTATACACCCATACCCTCCCTCCACCCCCCACCTCTGTCCGATACCCAATTGGTGTTATTCCCAAATGTGCACTTAGGTGATGATCAGGGAAACCAATTTGCTGGTGAGTACATGTGGTGCTTATTTTTCCATTCTTGGGATACTTCACTTAATAGAATGGGTTCCAATTCTCTCCAGGAGAACCAAAGAGATGTCGTATCACCGTTATTTCTTTGGAGATGTATTCTCAAGTATTTTTTTACTTTGTTGCTATCGTGAAGGGTATTGAGTCTTTGATTTAGTTCTCAGTTTGACTGTTATTGGCATATATGAATGCCTCTGATTTGTGTGTATTGATTTTGTATCCTGAGACTCTACTGATTCATTTATCAGTTCCAGAAGTCTCTTGGTTGAATTCTTGGGGTTTTCTAGATATAATACTGTATCATCAGCAAAGAGTGAGAGTCTGATCTCTTCTGCCACCTCTGGGTGTCCTTAATTCCACTCTTATGTCTAATTACTCTAGCAAGGACTTCTAGCGCTATGTTGAATAGAAATGGAGATAGTGGGAAACCTTGTATGGTTCCAGTTCTAAGTAGGAAGGCTTTCAATTTTTCCCCATTCAGTACGATGTTGGCTGTGGGTTTGTCACATATTGCTTGTATCGTTTTTAGATAAGCCCTGTCTATGCCTATTTTGTTAAGCATTCTTATCATAAAAAGGTGTTGAATTTTGTCAAATTCTTTCTCTGAGTCTATTGAGAGGATCACATGGTCTTTTTTGTTTTCATTTATGTGGTGAATTACATTTATAGATTTGCATATGTTGAACCATCCCTGCATCTCTGGGATGAAGACCACTTGGTCATGATGGATTATTTTCTTGATAAGCATCTGGATTCAGTTTGGTAGGATTTTGTTGAGAATTTTTGCATCTATATTCTTAAGGGATATTGGTCTGTAGCTTTTTATTTTGTTGCGTCCTTTCCTGGTTTTGGTATCAGGGTTATGTTGGCTTCATAAAATGTGTTGGGGAGGATTCCATCCTTCTCGATGGTGTGGAATAATTTCTGCAGGATAGACACCAGTTCTTCTTTGTAGGTGTGGTAAAATTCAGGTGTGAAACCATCTGGTCCGAGACTTTTCTTTTTAGGAAGGTTTTTTATTGCTGTTTCAATTTCAGTACTTGATATTAGTCTGTTCAGCAATTCTATCAGTTCTCTCTATAAATGCGAATGGCTTGAACTGCCCACTAAAGAGACATAGGCTGGCCGAATGGATAAATACACACAAGCCAAGTACCTGCTGTCTTCAGGAAATACATCTAACCTGCAAGGATGCATTTAGACCAAAGGCAAAGGGATGGAAAACAATACTTCAAGCAAACGGAAGTGAAAAGAAAGCTTTTCTGATGGTTCTGGTGGTTCTGATTTCAGATAACTTAGTCTTTAAATCAATATATGTAAGGAAAGACAAAGAGGGTCACTATATAATGGTGAAGGGTACGGTTCAAGAAGAAGAAATAGCAATTCTAAGTATGTATGCACCCAACTTAGGTGCACCCAGATTCATAAAGCAAACCCTACTTGATCTAAAAAAAATGATAAACAGCAACACCATAATAGCTGGAGACTTCAACGCCCTGCTGACAGCACAGGAAAGATCCTCCAAACAGAAAATAAACAAAGAAATACTGGACTTAAACAGAACACTAGAACAAATGGGCCTGACTGACATTTATAGGACATTCTACGCAAAAGTCACTGAATATACATTCTTCTCATTAGCTCATGGGACATTCTCTAAGATTGACCATATCCTAGGACACAAAGTATGTCTCAAAAATGTAAAAAAATAGAAATTATACCCTGCATCTTCTCAGATCACAGTGGAATAAAAGTAGAAAGCAACCCTAACAGAAACTCTCATTTCTACACAATGTCATGGAAACTAAACAACCTTCTGCTGAATGATTATTTCATAAATGAGGTAATCAAGATGGAAATCAAAATATTCTTTGAACTAAATGACAAAGGAGACACAAATTATCAACATATGTGGGGCACAGTTAAAGTAGTTCTGAGAGGAAAGTTGATTTCCACAAATTCCTATATCCAAAAGACAGAAAGATCACAAATAGACAACCTAATGAATCAACTCAAAAAGCTGGAAAAAGATGAACAGACCAACCCCAAACCCAGCAGAAGAAGTGAAATTAATAAGATCAAATCAGAACTATATAAAATTGAGAAGAAAACTATATGGAAGATTAATAAAATAAAAAGTTGGTTCTTTGAGTAAATAAACAAAATTGACACAACTTTGGCTAGACTAACGAAAAGCAGAAAAGAAAAAACTTTCATAAACTCCATCAAGAACAAAAAAGGAGAAATTACAATTGATGCCACAGAGATACAAGATATCATCTATGAATACTACAAACACTATCACACAATCTGTAAAATGTGGAGGAAACAGACAAATTTTTAGAAACCCACAGCCTCCCTAATTTTTACTTTGTTGACTTAATGCAATGTGGAGCCAGCCCATCAGTAAAATGTTGCACAGAACTGATGAGAGTTACATATTATTGAATTTTCCCCTTACTAGGAGGGATGCTGGAACTTTTTCTTACATTCTCTTTATTAGTTTCTGGAAGTTACTTTCTATTCCTAGTTTGTTAAGAGTTTTTATCCAAAATGTACATTGGAAGATTTTTTTTTCATATTCTATAGTATAGATATTGAGATTATGATATGATGCTTTTCTTATTATATATTATGTATTACATATATTGCATTAGACTTATTAAAATTCTCGAGTATTACTCAGCTATAAGAAATAACGGTGATATGACACCTCTTTGGTTCTCCTGGAGAGAGTTGGAACCCATTCTATTAAGTGAAGCATCCCAAGAATGGAAAAATAAGCACCACATGTACTCACCAGAAAACTGGTTTCCCTGATCATCACCTAAGTGCACATTTGGGAATAACACCAATTGTGTATTGGATAGAGGTGGGGGATGGGGGGAGGGGATGGGTGTATACCTACATGATGAGTGCGATGCACACTGTCTGGGGAATGGGCACACTTGAAGATCTGACTTGGGGGAATGGGAGGGACATGGGCAATATATCTAACCAGAACTTTTGTACCCCCATAATAAGCTGAAATAAAATTAAAAAAAAGAATTTTTTTTATTTATGTTCATAAAGAATATTGTTTTTTCTTTTTTTTTGTAATTGGTTCATGTAATGTCTTTGTCTAGTTTTGGTGATAAGGTTTTCCTGCTCTCACAGAATGATAGGAGGGAAATAATTTCTTCTCTTTAATTTTCTGGAAGACTTTGTGTAGAAATACCATTTCTTCTTTTTTATTTTTAATTCTTATGGATATGTAATAGTTATACATATTTATGGGGTACATGCAATATTTTGATACAAGCATATTATATCTTTAAATATTTGTAAGTGCTAATAATTGCTTTGAACACCATTAAGGTCTTTCACCATTATTAATGACTATTGCAATTTTCTTTCACAAAAATAAATATACACATAGAAACTAATCAATAGAATTCCAATGTATGCAATTCTTGAGATTAGCCCTCTAATTTACATTTATAATATTTACATATATTAGAAAATGACTATTACTAACACCAAATCCAAATGACAAAATTTATTTCATTGCCAAAATTTTAATTCCATCTGACATCTTGATACCTCATGGACATATGATTATGGATTACATATCAGTTCAAGAATGCTAGATATACATTGAAATAGACACTCAGAATTTCATCAGTCAAAAGGCTGAGTTTGAAGCAGAAACCAAATGCTACAGTTTGACAGAATATTAAGATCAAAGGTAAACTTTGTTTAATCTTTAGATACAAAATAATCCAAATGTGACATTTTATTTTAGATTTTTAAGTGTGAAAACAATAAAGCAAACAAATAAAAGATGTTACCTAAAGGTACATATTCATTACCAAATTGTAGAAAAAATAATAATAATGAAAATAATCTAGTTGTTAAAAATTGAAAAAGTTCAAGGAAATGCCTATGTAAAAAGCAAAGGACATTATGCCACCATTTGTATTATTTTGCTAGGGCTGTCATATCAAAGTACCACAGACTGGCAGACTTAAACAACTGAAATGAAGTTTCTCACAATTCTGGAGGCTAGAAGTCTGACAGAAAGGTGTTGACTGGGTTGGTTTAATTTTGAAATCTCTCTTTCTCTCTGTTTATTTCTGAGTCCAAATTTGTATTAGAGCCCACACTAATGACTTCATTATAATATAATTGGCTCTGTGGGAACACCATCTCAAAATATAGTCATATTCTGAGGTAGTAAGGGTAAGGACTGCAACATTTAAATTTTGGGTGGACACAATTTAGCCCATAACACCACTAAATAAATATAATTTTGAAGCAGACAACAAGGTATAGGAAATGTTGGTAATTACGGTAATTTTTAAAGGTATATCACAAAAATGGTGTGTGTGTATATATATATGGCCTATAAAATTATTAATGAGTGGCTATTATTAATAAATATAATGTGGATAAATTAAAACAATTATATTGCAGAGATGAGAATAAGTATGTATTTCCTCCTCTTTTAAAAATATTTCTGTGTTTTTCTAAAACTAGATATGGGTGAAGGCTTGCATGCATTAGTAGCAAACTAAGAAATAACAAAATAAAAGAATCCAGTGACCTATAAACTTTAAAATATGGAAAAATTAAGCTACAAAAGATAACAGATTGTCATTCTACGGCTTATGAGATATAAAATTCTAAAATCTTATTTTGAACAATATCCTGGCATTTTACTAAAATGTTCTTATAGCTCTTCATAATTAACATATCAAAATAAAGTCATTTTTATAATTCCAAAATTACTTAAACTTGTTTAAAATTTTGTCCATTCCTTTTTCTATATTTAATAATTTAAGAAATAATTCTTCTCACATGTTCACTCCATCAATGACTCTCATTCTATTCAGATGACTGGTGTTAAATATGTTAGAATATATATGTGTGTGTGTATATATGTATGTACATACATATATATATATATTTTCATTTTATATTTTTTTTATTTCAGCTTATTATGGGGGTACAAAAGTTCAGGTTATATATATTGCCCATGCCCCCCACCCCCCCGAGTCCAAGCTTCAAGCGTGTCCATTCCCCAGACAGTGCGCATCGCACTCATCATGTAGGTATACACCCTTCCCCTTCCCCCACTCCCCACCTCTGTCTGATACCCAATTGGTGTTATTCATATATATTTTTAAATTTCGTAGCTGTTTTAAAATAAGTAGTACTTGATCACTGAGTGACATTAACAAGATGGTGGACTAGGAGATTCCAGCCCACATCCCCTCACAAAACAATGATTTAACAATGAATCATCAATGAAAATTGATTTGGGAGAGCTCTGGAGCACAACAAAGAAATTGCAGCAATTGCCACTGAGGACCTCCACAGTCTTGCCACAACACTGATGTTAGGTGATGGAGCTGCAGAGAACCCATGCTGTTATCCAGCCTCCAGTCACTGTATTCTCCCCTCTCAAGTCCCAGAGCCACTATACACACCTGTATCCTAGATCCCTGTGCTGTCGCTTCATCACAACCACCCATGCCTCAGTCTATGATGCAGTAATCCCACTTTTGGGTATGTGTACATAGGAACTTAAATCAGCATCTGAAAAAGATATCTGCAGTCCCATATTAATTGCAGCATTGTTCATAATAGACAGGATATGGAATCAACCTAGGTGTCCATGCAGAGATGAACAAATAAAAAATGTGAGGTGTATATATACACACACACACACATATGTATGAATATTATTCATCCTTACAAAGGAAGGAAATTAGAAATGAAGGTAAGATAAAGAATTTCCCAGACAAACAAAAGCTGAGAAAAGTCATCATCATCAGACTTGTCTCATAAGAAATGCTAAAGGGAGTTCTTCAAGGTGAAGAAAGAGGATGCTAATTAGTAATAGGAAAAAAAATGTGAAAAGTATAAAACTCACTTTTTATATTTTTTACTGTTTAAAAGTAAGTAAACAGTCTAATTCAGAATACTGTAATGCTGTAATGGTGGTAAGTCACTATATTTTTAGTATGAAAGTTAAAAGACAAGACTATTAAAATAATAAGAGCTACAATAATTTGCTAATGGGTATAAAATATAAAAAGATGTAAATCATGACATCAACAATTTGAAATGTGGAAGGTGGGTAGAGTAAAGGTGTAGGATTTTGGAAGGTATTTTTTGTGATCAAAGTTAAGTTGACATGTGTTTAAAATAATCTCTTATAACAATAATATGTTTTTATAATCATGGTAAACACAGAGAATAAACATATATACATACACAAAAAATAAAAGCAAGGAATCAAAAAATCAATTAGGCACAAAAGAAGACAGTAGGAGAGAAAGGAACAAAGTATCTATAAAACAACTACAAAACAACACAATAGTTGTAGTAGATCCTTACCTATCAATAATTACCTTGGATGTTTATAGATTACAGTCTTCAATCAAAAGTCATAGAGTAGCTAAACAGATAAATAAACAAGACCCAACCATATGTTGCCATATAGACTCACTTCACCTAAAGGACATAGCCTGAACAAGAAGGGAAGATAAAATATATTACATGCAAATGGAAACCAAAAGAGAGCAAGAGTAGGTATAGTTATATCAGATAAAATAGAACTTAAGTCAAAAACTGTAAAAAGAGACGAAAAGTTAATTCTATGAAGATAAAGGGTCAATTCAGCAACAGAGTATAAGAATGGTAAAAATACATATGCACCCAACATTGGAGCACCTAAATATATAAAGAAAATATTGATAGATCTGAAGGGAGAGCTAGAATACAATACAATAGTAGTAGAGAGCTTAAACACCCCACATTCAGGAATGAACAGTTCATAAAGACAGAAAATTAATAAGGACACATTGGTCTTAATCTTCACTGTAGATCAAACGGACCTAACAGACATATACAGAACATTCCAGCCAACAGCTACAGAATACACATTCTTCTCAACTGCATATGGAACATTCTTCAGAACAGATCATATGTTAAGCCACAAAACAAGCCTACAGAAATTTAAGAAAACTGAAATCATATCAAGTACTGTTTTCTGACCACACTGGTATAAAATGAGAAATCAGTAACAGGAGGAACTTTGGAAAATTCACAAATACATGGAAATGTTGTAACAATTCTTGGGCAGCCAGTGAAGAAATCAAAATGGAAATTTAAAATTATTGTCAGATAAACATAAATGAAAACACTACATACCAAAACCTATGGAGTACAGTAAAATCAGTTCTAAGAGAAAAAGTTATACCAATAAACACCTACTTTAGAAAAAGAAAGATATAGCAATAAAGCAGATTTTCTTTTACTTTTTTGTACAAAAAAACAAAAACAAGAAAAGAGGGAAGTTTTTCATCAGTATTTCTTTGACCTGATAGCAATTGAGATATATAGTCAGTTCTCAACTTATAGTATAAGTAATTTAGATATTTGAGCTCTGAGTAATGAAAGAATTCCCACTTTTTAGATTATGCTGTGCCCGTGGAGTCACAGGGAAGGAAATCCTCAGCCTGCTTATCTGGTTATCTGGGACCTGGCTTAATACACAAAATGTTAGCCAGTTACATATAATACTTGTTAGTGTTTTTTAATTTTTGAGAAAATCACTTTTTAAGAGCATC
>CM052445.1:66217443-66242409 GCA_028533085.1 Varecia variegata | reverse complement strand
GATGTGCACTGTTGGGGGAATGGACACCCTTGAGGCTCGGTCTCGGGGGGGTTGGGAGGGGCATGGGCAATATACTTAACCAGAACTGTTGTACCCCCATAATAAGCTATAATAAATAAAAAAATAAAATAAAAAAATAAAAAATAAAATTCCACATGAATTTTGCAGAAATTGGCTGCGTTGTCCCTAAATTTTTACATATATATTCTATGTATATATGTAATATACATAGAATATATATGTATGTAGATACACATCAAATATATTACATAGAGTATATATTTTATATATATATAGAATATATACATAATAACACTTGTTTATTGTTTTTCAATAAATAATCTTGAAAAAAAATTTAAAGGTTGTTAGACTCACACATTTCCTGATTTTAATACTTCCTACAAAGCTACAGTACTCAAAATCTTATATTACTTCCATAAAGGCAGTCATATACGTCAATTGAGTATAATTAAGAGTACACGAATAAACCCATATGTCTCTGGCACTTCCCTCTACTCCCACCTTTTTTAAGTATGTACCCTTCCTTTGTTAAAAACAAAGAATGTAAGAGATGAGTCTGACAGGTTGCTGGGTGAGAGTTGTGTCTACTTTGTTATCTCTCAGTCTCTTGGTAAACTCTTCATTAGGAGAGGCAAAGGAGTGATTAGAAGTCACAATGACTTTCTTTCTCATTTGTGGTGATATGGTCTTTTCCTCCTAATTATAAAAGAACAATAGGTTAGTTCCAATTTAATAGTGGGTATATGTGGTATTTGTTTTTCCATTCTTGAGGTACTTCACTTAGGAGAATGGTCTTCAGTTCTACCTAGATTGTTGCAAAGGGTATTAATCCATCTTTTTAATGGCTTAGTAGTACTCCATGGTATATGTATACCGTATTTTATTAACCCACTCATGAGTCAATGGGCATTTGGGTTGATTCCACATCTTTGCAATTGTGGATTGTGCTGCAGTAAACATTCAAGCGCAGGTGTCTTTTTGATAAAATGACTTCTTTTCCTTTGGGTAAATACCCAGTAGTGGGATTGCTGGATTAAATGGTAGGCCAACTTTTAGTTCTTTGAGGAATCTCCATACTGTTTTTCATAGAGGTTGTACTAATTTGAAGTCCCACCCACAGAGTATAATCATTCCTCTCTCTCTGCATCCACACCGCCATCGTTTATGGACTTTTTAAATAATGCCATTCTAACTGGGATAAGGTGATAATATCATTGTGATTTTAATATGCATTTCCCTGATAATCACTGATGTTGAGCATTTCTTCATGTTTATTGGCCATTTGTCTTTCTTTTTTTAAGAAGCTTCTGTTCATGTCTTTTGCCCACTTTTTAATAGGGTTGTTTTTTTTCTTGCTGATTTGCTCGAGTTCTTTGTAAATTCTGGTTATCCAGTGGACACGTGTGTGCACATAGGGAAGTAAATCTCAGTGGAAAGGAACAGGGTGGGGGAACAGGGTTATAAACCAACCTAATAGGTACTATGAACACTATTTGGGTGATGGGCACACCTATAGCCAGGACTCAAACATTACAAAAATGATCCATGTAACCTAAAACATGGGTACTTCCTTAATATTTTGACATTTAAAAAAATAAATAATAAAAAGTAAAGAAAAAGAATAGGTTGGGACATGGGGTCATCAGTGAGGGTTCCAACAGGAAATATGTGGTATGCTCAAAATAAGATAAGGAAGATTTGTTTATGTTGAGACTACTAAAGGGAACCTTCCAACTAAAGTCATCGGTGGGTGAGTGGAAAAGCCAGGGCTCCAGACTGACAAGAAGTGGCTAGTCAAAGAGGGTGAAGGCACAGAAATGGAAGGGAGTATTTTGAGGATGGGGTAACTAACAATGTCAAATGAATAAAATAAAGGCTGAAAATGTCCTTTGGGTATAGTCCTTTGGAGGTCACCTGTGACTTTGGGGAGAACTACTTCAACAAAACGGTGATGGAGGAAGGCAGACCAGAGTCAGCTGAGAAGTGAGACAATAAGATAATGGGGAGATAAAGGGGAGACCTCTTTTGACATGTTTGGCTGAGTTTGGGAGAGGAATGAGAGGACACACTTTGTTCTGTAAGTTTTTTAATTATCTACTGTGGAGTCAACTGGGACTGTAGGAACATCTTTGAAAAATTCCCTAAAGCACTACAGTTACATAGAATGATTCTTTGTGGAGTGAGTCTTAAACTTACCTATAAAATAACATTGTTAACAAATCATAGCTAATCAAATACAGTGTTCAGCCTTAGTTTCCAGATGGTAGTCTGGACATCCAAATCCTAACATTATCATCAAAAATAGGAAGTTTCCTAAGATCATAGTTTTAGTAATACTGACATTTTCTTTTTTTTTGTTTTCTCTTTCTGTTCTGTTCTCTTTTTTTTTCCTTTTCTTTATTTCAGCATATTATGGGGGTACAAAAGTTTAGGTTTCATATATTGCCCTTGCACCCCCTCCGCACCCAGAATCAGAGCTTCAAGGATGTCCATCCCCTAGACAGTACGCGTTGCACTCATTATTGATACTGAAATTTGCATTTGTGAACACTCAGGCATAATTTAAGGGACAGAGTCTGATAACATTCTAGTGTCTCATGTAAACTGAAAGAACTAAGATGTAAAATAAAAGTATTAAAGACAAAAAAAAAAAACATGGCATGTCATGCACTGTAGTAGGTCTAAGAAAAGGAAATAGCTTTAAAATAAATAAAATAATAAAAAACTATTACAATTCAACAATAAAAACACAACAATTAAATTAAAACATTTCACAGAACTTGAATAGCCATTTAAGAAAGAAGATATATAAATGGTCAATAAGCACATAAAAAGATGTTCAACATTAATCACTAGGAAAATGCAAATAAAACCCACAATGTGATACCATTTCACACCATCTAGGATGGTTACAATAAAAGTAACAAAATTAAAAATGTTGGCAAATATTCTAGCAATATCCCCAGGAATCCTGTCATTCTCAATCTCTTGAGTCCGCTTTCTTCTCTTTTGGCATTGTTCAATGAAAGCTTCTGTTAAAGTGGTGATGAGATGGCAGTTTCAGGTTTATTACCTACTATCCCAGGTAGAAAAAGAGCATCTGCTTTGCAGTAGTTCTGAAAAAAGAAAAAAGAAAGCTAGCTCTGGGATATGGGATGGCATCTTCTCAGCCTACCTTGTTTTCCTGCTTATTTCTGCACCAATCTCAGTAGTTAGGCCTGATGTCCTCCCCTGGAGGGCTATGGGGTTGAGTAAGTGCCAGCCCCTAACCACATCACATAAAATAAGAGTGGGTCTTTAAAAGAAAATGAAGGTGTCATTACCCTTAAAATGGGAGAGGGACATCAATGCTGCACAGGTATAAATGATTTATAAGGCTAAGTGACATTTTGTGTAAGAGTGCTTCTGTTGTTCATTGGTGGCTGTTCTGCATGTATATAGTTTTCTGAAAAGTGTCCCCACTAATGTAGACTTTCCTAAGGAAGGGATTGTGTATTTTTCATCACTGTACTCCTGGTGCCTATCATGGTGAATGGCACAAACTATTGAGTGACTTTTACTTGTTGTCAAACAGCCAACATATACTTGCATCATAACTTTAACCTGACATTTATGATACCTTATGTAGAGAGTTTTTAACTCAGCTATCTTATTTTTCATGTATGTGGTATCATTTTGTCATTTATTTCATGTGTTTTTTTGTCTGTAACTCATTACTGGAAGGAATTTGTCCATTTTATTGTATCAAAAAAGATAATGTATCAAAACTGACTTTTCCTTCACTTTGTTTACAGGGTTTAGATCTTTATGTATTATCAAGTTAATTTTATTTGAATGAATAAAGTGACATAAATTGGGAAAAATCTTTTATTCTTTAGAGTTTAAGTTTTATTTTATGATATCTTTGTATTTACACATGAATTTCCTCAGCAGATTTTGAATCCTGCAAAATAGAGCATTCATGTCAATCATTATCCCTCCAGAACAATCACTATTTCTGTTATGGATACCTAAATAATTTTACATTCAAAATATATGAAGAGTATATAAAATATATTTGTATTAGTTGTGTGCCAAAATTTCAAAAATATCCACATATGTATATGTGTATATATGTATATTTAATAGCTACCTACTTTGAACTTCTGTCATTTTATCCCATAACATTTTTTACCACCTGGATATGGGATTATTTTAGACACCACAGAATTTGTATATGTAAATCAATCCATAATTGAACACTTTCTAAATTATAGATACTTTATTAAACAATTTACCTATATGAAAGTATAAGTAAACTAATGCTCTGTTGATTAAATTACCTTTCATACATCTCCAGCCGGTATGTGGTATAGGTTTTTACTTTTGACCCCTATGATTGATTAATATCCCTCATTGAAATCATGTATTTCCCAGTCTAAACTTCTAAAAGAAAATATGACTAGTTGTTCCAGCTCTATGAAAGAAAATATGACTTTATGATTATAAGAACATATATAGTGACAGTGTATATTTACTGTGAGTGAGATAACCAGTCCCTGAGAAAATTCAAGGAACGTGGCCTCTTCCCCTTAAGGCCTCAATGAGTGATTGAATAAATATGTATCTCCAATGCCCTCTCACTGATTATAGAGACTCTTAATTGTATTTCGGCATTTGAAGTTACTCATTACTAAGTAAAGGTCAATTGTTATGCCCATTCCACATATCAGAGAGTGCCAAGATTTATCTCTTGCAATTCCAAGGAATAGATTAAGTCAGTTGATTCTAATAACAGTGACAGCATTTCCCGTTGGAATATTTCAGAGTTCAAGCCTTTGGGAGATGGGCAATGGATATAAAGTCATTGTCATCCTCATTTTGTTTGCTCTTACCAACAACTGTGTTTACCAAACTCAAGATAGCAAGAAGCAAAATGCTTCTTGAGAAGGAAGTTTCTCAGTATTTAGAAGTCATGATTAGTATTGTATATCTGGATTAATGATCTATAATAATTTCATCAGAAACTATATCAAAGGCCTATTGATTACTTCCATTTTTTGCAATGCAAATACTTTGGTAAGTTTTATTTTTAAAAAATTCCATGGTTGATTACAATTTCAGTAAGAAAATAATAGGCTATGTAAATGCTGTAATTAGAAACATCTTGATTGATAAAATATGTATGTTAAGATCTGTAGACGTGTCTGCTAAGAGTAGGAACGTATTTTCTGAAACATGAGGTCAAAAAAGATTTATTTAAAAGGTTGAGCTCAAGGATACATCAAACATTAACACAATTATTTATATAACTTCATTGTATTGCATGTCAGGGTACTGATTACACTGCAATCAATGAAAAATTAGTTGAAAACATTAGGTAAAATTTATTTCAATTATGAACAAGAAGTCAAAAGGAATGAAAAAAATAATGAAGAGCTGAAAAAGATGTCTAATTTGCCAATATATTTCCACTGAAGTGTAGTATATAATATTGAGATTATAGGCCACAATGTTATTGATCCACATCTCTTATTATTGATTCTATAAAACATTAGGTTGCTGTAAATTATATTTATATATATATATATATATATATACACATATATTTGTGAGCATCAGAAGAAATATTTTTGGCATTCTTAGTGTATAGATTCTATGCAGAGTAGGTTTCCTATTATAAAATTTAACAAGATATCTCTTTACCACTCTAATAAATTTCTTAGATATTCTCTTTGAATTACTGATTTTAAGTAGTTTTCTGCCATTACAGTATGAAGGCAAAGTTATTGCATCCCTTCAAATACCCAATCACAATAGCTTCTATAGTCATGTATTTTCTATCAATTTACATTATTCAAAGAATTTTAAAATGCTGACATAAAAAGAAAGAAATATGATATTGGGAGAAAACATAAGAACATTGGTCCAAAAATGAAAACATATCTTAAAGGAATTGCAAATCTTAAATGAAGGAGTATTTAAATTTGTGCACTGAAGCAAATGACAAACAACTATATAAAATGATTAATACTGATTACTCCATACTTTTACAAGAGGAATATTTTGTTTATTTCAGCATGTTAGGCTGAATTTGCTTACCCAAATTCCTTAAATAATGACACTTCATCTATCCATTGTCAATTGAATTAATTGAATTTTTAAATGAATAGAAAGATGGCCAATCTTTAAGGCAGAAAAACAAGTAACAGACACTGTCAGACAAGGATCTCAACTGCAGTATTAAAAAATTATAATACCAGAAATATGCTGAGGTAAGATTTAGCAATAGATGATAGATACATAGATATGCATATTGATATGCAAATATATTCTCATCTAAATTTATATATCTGTGCAGCTCTGTCTATATGCCTTTTTTGTATATTTCCTTCCAAAGAGTTTATAGTTTTTAAATCAACTAGAGAAGTATATGTGATTTTTCATCTAATATAGTGTTACAGTTAGACAATAAATTTGAGAAGGAGCTAGAATATTCAAGTAAAATGCTCATCAGCACATTGTAAACAGGGAGTTAGCAGTTAGAATAGAGAGAAAATATAGATTTATAGATAGAAATTTAACCTTTCTTTTTATGTTGTGCATCAGTATTTAAATTAAAACTTGTTAAGCATATACATGCCTACATCTGTAACTATCATCTATCTATATCTATTTATTTATCCATCTAGTATCTATATATCTGTGTGTATTATTTCAAGAATGTATGAAATGACCCTAGAAAAATGAACCCTAGAGAACTGAAGGGATATGAGAGTGGCAAGGAGAAAGAAGCCCCAGAGAAAACTCTGAGAATCTGACATTTAAGCAATTATAAAAATAATCTAAAAATCTCAAAAAATTTTACAATAGAGTAAGAAGAAAGAAAACTTAAAGTAGAATGGGGTAAGAGTGTCCAATATTCATAAAGTTTATTTTAAATACAAATATAGAAAAATTATATTGTTAATTCAAAAAAAATCAATTGATTGAAAAACAAAAATTGCAAAGCAAAATGGAAATAGGCCATGGCCTGGGAACACTAGATATTCTATGTAGTTTTTTTTTTTTTTCATTTTCAACACATTTAAAATAAGGTCCTTCTCTATGGGGCACAAGTAACTCTGTCCTATGTTACTGTAAACAATTCATGTGTATGCCTTGCATAGCACTGTAACACTTAGATGCTTATAAAAAGAAACTGAGAAAGCTGATAAAACAGAGTACATATGGAACATATGACCAATAAACTGAATATTTTTGTGTGTTGGAGAGTATTTACTGTTAAAGCTATTATAGACCACACACGCACACACACACTGATAAATGTGTGCTGAGTATTAAATAAGAATACTTAGTATGCCTGACCCCTTTAATCATAACTTTTATTTTTTTAAATGTAGAATGTTTCATCGAGAATGAACAATATCTCGGTGATGACAGAATTTCTTCTTTTGGGTTTCTCTGGCCCATGGAGACTATGGTTTTTACCAGCTGGGGTTTTTATAGCAGTTTCCCTGGCAGCCTTGGCAGGGAATGGGCTCGTTTTTACCATAACCTCCTTGGACCCATCCCTCCACACACCAATGTACCTCTTCTTAAGGAATCTGGCCCTCTTTGATCTTTGCCTCATTTCTGCAGTTGTACCCAAGACTGTTGCCAACTCCTTCACCCACTACAACTCCATCTCGTTCCTTGCTGTGTTGCCCAGGTCTTTCTGGTGCCCTTTTCAGCAGCTGCAGAGCTGTTCCTTCTCACGGCAATGTCCATTGACCGATATGCTGCCATTTGTCATCCCCTGCACTATGAAGTCGTCATGCACAGGGGCACGTGTGTGTGGACGGCTGCTTTGTCCTGGCTCAGCAGTGGCTTGATATCTGCTGTTCACACAGTGGGTACCTTTTCTTTATCTTACTGTGAACTCCACGAAATCCAACAGTTCTTCTGCGACATTCCCCAGTTGTTAGCTATTTCTTGTTCAGAGCATGTAACTGCAGAAATTGTGCTTATTCTCATTAATGCAGTCTTGGATATAGGCTGCTTTATCTGCATCATAATCTCATACATCTACATCTTCACCACTGTCAGAAAGATTCCATCCACAGACGGGCAGTCAAAAGCCTATTCCACCTGCCTGCCACACCTGGCAGTTGTTGCACTTTTTCTCTCGACTGCTTTTGTTGCTTACCTGAAACCTATTTTAGGGTCTACATCATCAATTGATCTCATTGTGTCTGTTTTCTATATTGTGTTGCCCCCTTCCCTTAATCCCATCATATACAGCCTAAGAAACAAGGCCATGAAGAGTGGTTTGGAGAAGCTGATGTCTAGAAGGCTTTTGACAAAGAAGAATGTTCTGATTTTTCTCAAGGAATAGAGATATTTCTCTCCTAACATTTGTGTTATATCTGGGGTTAATTTAAGCTGATCTGTTGCAACTCTGGTGCTTGTCTTCGGGGTTGCCTGGAACCATGCTGCTGATCCTTGGCATGAAAGTGGAATAAAATACACTATTTATTAATGAAACTGCGCTTGGGCCTCACACACTGTGGCTTTGGAGCATTGCCAGAGAAAATGTGTGCATTGACGATTTGAACCTGGTTTCTGTCAGGGTATCATGATTTCTGCTAATTGAATGGGCCACATATTTTGGTTTTGGCTGTTTGACTAGAGT
Organism: Varecia variegata; assembly: GCA_028533085.1. Taxonomy (NCBI): domain Eukaryota; kingdom Metazoa; phylum Chordata; class Mammalia; order Primates; family Lemuridae; genus Varecia; species Varecia variegata. The sequence goes on along the minus strand of CM052445.1, from coordinate 66,233,735 downwards.
TATAAAAAACCATCCTCGAATGAGAGTATGGATTCCTATGTGTTGCAGTTTGTGATCTCAAGGGGAAACATGTTCTGTGTAACATGGAAGGTCCCTGGAAGATGGGCCTGGATGCTCTGGACCTCCTTAATATTTCACGACACTTTCTTGCTCCTGCTGAGCTATATCTTTGCCCCGTAACAAGTCTTTCCTGGGTGTGCACTGATAGTCCTGTGAGTCTTTTGTATTATTGAAATCTACAAAACTGGCACTGCAGTCAAAAAAATATTTACTTAGCATCTCAACATTGTATTCATAAATAGCAGGAGAATAAAACAGGAAGATACATATTACTGGGTGTTTTTTTTTTAGTCAATACATAGAAAGTTTTCTTAATAAGCACTCTTACTACACTCATATGATTATACCATTTCAACATTTTGGAGTTGTATAAACATAAAAAGCTAAGAATTTATTAATAATTTGAATTTCAGTTGCAGATGAATTGCTTTTTAAAAGATTTCACTTTGCTATTACTTCTTACCTAAAATTTGGAAAATGTTCTTAATTCTCTGAACTCATTGACCAGTACATCAAACTAATTTATATGAAATTATTTGATATGTAGCTTGTCAGTATTGCCCTTTGAATCACTGTCCTTTTGACATCTGACCCTAATAACTGAAAAGGGAAAAAACGACTACAAACCAAACTCAATAATTTTCCTTAGCCTTCAGCAAATAGTACAACACACACAGAACACACACACACACAGAGTTATTTTTATAAATGCCCTTTGATTTTCTTGCTTATGACCTTAGCTGAATATAAATATGCAGAAAAAATGTTTTCAGTGAGGGATATAGTAATAAAAAGTTACTTGAGAAAAAGGAAAGAATGATACATACCTTCTGTTTACTCTTTCTTTTATTATTTTCAAATACATTTTTCTGTAGAAATTATTGACTTCAGTTTAGGGGGATGAGGTATGTTACATTTTAACCACTATTCTCACTCATCCATATCTATGATGTAGAAGAAAAGTTAAATATAGAGCATAAGTATCTTAAAAACGTAATAGAGTTAATGGATTTATGAGTTTATTACTAATCAACTTATTTTGAATGTTCACATTATACTTCTCCATATGTTGTTTAATAGTTACATATATACACACATACACACTCATCTTCTTTGAAATTATATTTTCCGGTGGCTGAAAATAGCATATGTTAAATATATTCTAATGCCTCCAAAGTATCCTGTCTTTAACACTTAGATTCTCTCTGATATTGTATATTACATGGCAATTAATGTAGGTCTTCATGCCATTTTTTTTTTCTTTCTGATTCCTCATTTTAGTATCTAACAAGAAATGTGATAAAATTTGACTTATGCCTCAGTACTCAGCAAAAGTTTCTAATTTTCTTAACCTTCACCCCTAAAATTTGGAAGACTAATAGCTTCCTGTTTCAATGTCATTTATATCCCTGACCATTTGTGTGATCAGTTATCATGAGTTTACCAAGATTCCCACTTTATTTAATCAGCATAATAACTTCAGTAACATAAATAAGGCATGCCATTGTGATTTGTAACTAGTCCCTGCATAATCACTTTTTAATACAGATAGTTTCAAGATGTGACTTAAATAAGAACATATTTTAAGCATTAGATATAAATATTCTATTACTTATTTAAAATAAAACATTCATTTATTGCATGTTGGAAGCCACAATAAGTAATTATGGTTGTGAAAGTTCCTAACTTCATGTGTAAAGCAATTACTAAGAACTTACAAAAATCTATTGAATATGAAAGTTTTTGAGAGAAAATAAGATAAATTAACTAATTTATAGTATTAAAACCAAAGTAATAGTAAATGATATCATAATTCTAATATATCCATAAATATTTTCTGAATGGTATTCATAACATTACATTATACTTTAAGTTTCTATTTACTTTCACTCATTTAATTACATATAGATAAGGGTAGTTAAGTGATATGTCCTTTGTGGGGTACTTATCTTATGATGATAAATTTTATGTACTGTATCTACTTTTCAACATTAATGTTTTATGTGAAGAAAATTCTTTGGATTTATGTACAATAAAATGATATTATCTTCAATGTAGTCTTGAATAACTATAAAAAATATTAAAAATTATAGTTTGGGAAAAATATAACACCCTCATTATTTATTGCTTACCTCCTAACCTTGGTTGAAGGTGACCATCGATTTATAATAATAAGTGCAAAATTATGACCCAGCAGGTGTCTAGATGCTGTATGGACTGAGACATTTACTATTTATTCTGTGATATTAAATATCTCAAAATTTAATTTCAAAATTAAAAAATAGTTTTAATTACATTTCACATAATATTAATTCATTCTTAGTTTATCTTATAATGGTGATATACAGCTTTGACCTGGACTTCAGCCAAATACTTATTCTGACATGGGCTGTTGTGCACATTTGTAGCCCATCTATGAGTGATTAAAGAAGATTAAAAAATCTTGGTCTGTAAATTTATTGTGTTAACATGGCACTGTATAGCAATTTTAAATGATTGAAATCTATTTTGTTTTTTGCTTGGAAATTATTTATTTATGTTTATTTTTAATTGATGAGAATTGTGTATATTTATGGGGTACAATGTGATGTTTTGATCTCTATATACATTATAAAAAGACTCAACCAAATATATTTCAAAACTGCTAAAAACATTTTTAATTTTTTTTTCAATTGACACATTGTAACTGTACCTACTTATGGGGTACAATTAGATGTTTCAGTACATGTACATGTTGTGAAATGATCAAATAAAGGTAGTCAGCATATCTATTTCTTCACGCATTTATCATTTCTTTGTGGTGAGAACATTGAAAAACCTCTATTCTAGCCATGTTGTAACACCTTGATGTTCAACTGCATTCATTCTACTGTGCAATAGAACACCTGAACGTATTCCTCCTAATTGTAACATCGTAACCTTTAACCAACTTCTTTCAATATTCCCCTCTCTCCACCCCTCCTCAGTCTCTGGTAACACTGTTGTACTCTCTACTATTATAATATCAACTGTTTTTTTTTTTTTTAAGATTTCACATATGACTAAGATCATATGGTATTTGTCTATGTCTGTTTTTTTTCTGCCTAACATTATGTCCTTCAGTTTCATCTATGTTGTCACAAATGACAGGATTCCATTCTTTCTTAGGGATGAATAGTATTTCATTGCAAATATAGATACTGTATTTTATCAACTCATCTGTTTTTGGACACTTAGGTTGATTCCATTATCTTAGCTATTGTGAATAGTGCTGCAGTAAACATGGGAGTACAGATATATCTTCAACATACTGATTTCATTTCCTTTGGATATATGCCCAGTAGTGAGATTGCTGGATCATTTGGTAGTTTTATTTTTAATTTTTTCAGGAACTTCCATACTGTTTTCTATAATGGTTGTACTAGCTTACAATCCCATGGTGTATAGGTGTTCCTCTTTCTCCACATCCCCACCAACACTTCTTCTATTTTCTCTTTTTCTATTAGCCATTTTAGTTGGAATGAGGTGGTTTTGATTCGCTGTTCCCTGATGATTTGTGATGTTGAACATTTTTTCATATGCCTACTGGCCATTTATGTCTTCCTTTGAGAAATGTCTATTAAAGTCTTTTGCCTATTTTTCAATTGTGTTGTTCATTTTTGTGTTGTTGAGTTGTTTGTGTTTCCTATATATTATTGATATTAACCACTTGTCAGATGTATAGTTTGCAAACATTTCTCCCATTCTGTAGACTGTCTATTCGATTGCTTCCTTTGCTGTACAAAGATTTCTACTATAAATGTCATGTAATCCAATTTCTCTATTTTTGCTTTTGTTGTCTGTGCTTTTCTGATCTCATATTAAAAATCCTAACATTTTTGGAAATTTTGATTAAATAATGTAACTAAAAACTTTTTAATAATGTCTCATAGTTTTATGTATAGCTGAAGGCTTCGTACACTTAAGAAAACACCAGAGTTTATTCTAAAATATATTTACAGATGCCATAATGTGAAACAATATTTCATCAAAAATCAAGTCTAGATAAACATCAGAGGATTCACAGTAGAAAGCACTAGTGCTCTAATACTTTCAGACATTACTCTAAGCAAGTGTTGATTATAGAGAATAATCCAAAGTTAAAATATTGACATAACTTACGTGTATGTATGTTTAAAAAGAGCAGGAGATTGATTTTATGTTGAGTTATAATTACATTCAAAGTATACTTTTTGCATTAAGAATTTGATTTTTGTGAAAATTAAATAAGTATTGATGTCATTCAACTCTCAAATTACTTGATGCTGTGCCTTCATTCTTAGAGTATCTGTGAAAGTATGTAATCAATTGTTGCTGCATCAAAACTATGAAAAGCCTTCTTAAATTAGGTGGGCATCATTTATATACTCTTCCAAGGAATATTAAGGACACTGAAATGTAAGATTCATGAAGAAAATCAACTTTAGTTGTAAGAGAATTATAGAGACAGTAATTGTGTTTATGTGAGTGTGTACCTGTTTTGGGAAGAAAAGAAATATATTGGAACAAGATATTTAAGTTCAAAAGTGTTGATAATTTTCTAGCAAAGTAGAAACCTCAATGATTTTCTTTGCTTTGTATTGAATTCATTTATCTAAAACCTTGTGGCTCCTGTTTCAAAATCTCCCCATGAATATCCTCCAGTTTTAATTGTCTCTTACTCATGCTATACCTAACTCAAAAGGAAATGCATCAGTGAAGCAGAAAGTTACAAGGTTCTGGTCTGCAAGTTGTAGTGGTATGGAAACTGAAACACAGAAGCTACCAAAAAAAAAAAAAACCCATAAAAATGTTTTCTTGCTTATGGAGCCAGTTACAAGAACAGTTAACACAAATTGTCATAGCATTTTTCAATGATACATTATATAATTAACTACAGTCATCAGTCTGTACAATAGATGCCTCAAAGTTATTTCTTTTATCTAATTTAAAGTTATTTCTTTTATCTAATTTAAAACATTTGTCCTTTGAGAGACATGCTCCCAAAGCCCTCTGCCTCCTAAGAAACTCAGCCTCTATTAACAGAATTCTACTCTCTATTTCAATGAAATTGTTAAGCCTCTGTGTAATGTGAGTTGATCCAAATAAATAAATAAATAAAATACACTGGAGGACCAGGAAAAAGACAAATTTATCTGGTCATAATTACACTTGATTATATTGATTTCAGATTTTATTATATTTTGTTATTAATTTATGTTATATTTTCTCTTTATAATGCACCTATGGAATTTTTGTTAATATTTTTATAAAACTATATATATATATATTGATTTGTTAAAAAGTTCTCATTGTGAAAGAAGTGCATATATTGCAATTTTTGAACTTGGAATATTAGGAAATATTTATTATGTGCTGGTTTTTAAAAAAATCAAAAAGATTAGGAAAAAAATGAGAAAATAATTGTCAGACACAAAAATTTGAAAAAGAACTAAGTGGAACTTACATTAATGGAAGAAGATTATTAAGTTAAAATCCCAGTAAAAATTAAAATAGTAGATTGAAAATAGTTAATAAACGTGAAGATGAAAAATTACCCAAATCTTTTTACACACACATGCACACATAACATACAATGAGTTAGGTATATGGAGAATAAACAAAAGAAATAAAAAATAAAAAGAAGGCAAAAGTAAAATATTTTACTGGTAATGGTTGACATTTTTTGAAAATCTTAAAAGATATGAATCCACACATTCAAGAAGAACAGTTGTATCTCAACTACATAGATAAAAACAAATCTACAAATTGTGTGTAGGTTTTCTTTTCCTTTAGTTTTTTCCCCTCCTCTGGATCTGACATTTACCCTTCTCTGGCCTGCTTTGTGTCGTGGAGTCTAAACTTCCTGGACTGCATCAGAAAACTCATGGCCCTTGGCTTCTGGTTGGATCAGGTTAAGGAGGTGAGTGTGTGATTTTATTCTTCAGCTCTATCTGGTGGTCTCTCAGACTGGTTGTTTCTCTCTCTCTCTTCCCCTCTTCCCCTCTAGTGTTATTGAGGTATGTGTTACAAAAACATGATGGAAGCTCACAGTTCCATCAGGCAACATTTCAACTCATCTCTCTCTTTTTTACTTCACTCATCCCCTCACCATTGTAGGCCTAAAGATGGCAGAGATGACCTACAAATACCTAAAATTATGAAGGCAAGTATTTGTAAATTCCTGCTTTGTAAATATCTGTGTTCACATTCAAAGACCACTGAGCACTCAAAAGGGTGGCTCATCATGTCTGAGTTTCATTAAAAAAAAGACTACAGGTTAAGACTCAAATTACACAGATATCAGAAAGACTAATGTTCAAATATGGCAAGGATATGCATGTCAAATGATAAACACATAACTTAGACACTCACAAAATTTAGGAAGCTCTAAATGGCAATCAGACATGGTCACCTAGATTCATAAAGAAACAAATATATCATACAAAGTTGAAAATATTTAAATGTAGTAGATAAGAAATACAATGGAATAGTAACATGAAACAATATGTAAAACTGAAGGGACAGAAAGTAGACTATATAAGTGATCTGGAATAAAATTGCCAAGTATATTGAACATAATTTCTGAAACTTGGAATATTCTTAGGGTAGATCTTAAGTGTTCTTGTCACACACACACCCAGGTAATTATGTGAGGTTATGGATGTGTTAACAGAAATACACACCACTTCACAAAGTCATGGAAATTAAACAATCTATTATTGAATAACCATTGGGTAAAGGAGGAAATACAGAGAGAAATCAAAACAGTCTTCGAACTAAATGATAATGGGGACACAAATTATCAAAATCTGTGGGATACAGCAAAAGCATATCTGAGAGGAAAACTAATAGCATTAAATGCTCACATCCAAAAAACAGAAAGCTCAAAAATCAATAATCTAATAAACAGTCTTAAGGAATTGGAAAAGGAAGAGCAAATCAACTCCAAACCTAGCAAAATAAAAGAAATAACTAAGATCAAAACAGAACTAAATGAAATTGAGAATAAAAGAACTATATAGAAGATGCACACCATCTGGGGGATGAAAATGCTTGAAGCTCTGTCTTGGGGGGGAGGGGGGCAAGGGCAATACACATAACATAAGCTTTTGTACCCCCATAATATGCTGAAATAAAATAAAAATAAAAAAAGCTGGTTTTTCAAAAAGATAAAACAAAATTGACAGCTCTCTTGCCAGATTGACAAGAACTTGAAGGGAAAGGACTCTAATAAACTCAATCAGAAATGAAAAAAGAGAGGCCGCAACAGACACCACAGAAATACAAAATATTATCTTTGAATACTATAGAAACATATATGTCCCCAAACTACATAATCTGGAGGAAATGGACAAATTCCTGGAAACATACAACCTCTGTTAGTTCAACATTTTTAAAAAAATAATTTTATTTTATTTTTTTCTTTTTTATTTCAGCATATTATGGGGGTACAAATGTTTTGGTCATGTATACTGTCCTTGCCCCACCTGAGTCAGACCTTCAAGATTGTCCATCCCCCATAGAGTGGACACCACACTCATTATGTGTGTACATACTTATCCGCTCCTCCTCCTCCCATCTGCCCAACACCTGATGAATGTTAATGCTGTATGCTCACTCAAGTGTTGATCAGCTAAAACCAATCTGATGGTGAGTATATGTGGTGCTTCTTTTCCCATTCTTGTAATACTTCACTTAGTAGAATGGCCTCCACCTCTATCTAGGATAATACAAGAGGTGCTATATTACCATTGATTTTTCTGGCTGAATGGAACTCCATGGTATGTATGTGCCACATTTTATTAATCCACTCATGTATTGATGGGCACTTGGGTTGTTTCCACATCTTTGTAATTGTGAATTGTGCTACTATAAGCATTGGAGTGCAGATGTCTTTTTTATAGAATGTCTTTTTCTCTTTTTGGTAGATTCCCAGTAATGGGATTGCTGGATCAAATGATAAATCTACTTGTATCTCTTTGAGGTATCTGCATATTGCTTTCCACAGAGGTTGTATTAGTTTGCAGTCCCACCAGCAGTGTATGAGTGTTCCTATCTCTCTGCATCCATGCCAGCATTTATTGTTTGGGGACTTTTTGATAAAGGCCATTATGACTGTGGATAAGTGGTATCTCATTGTGAAATTGATAAACAAATTCAGCAAAGTCTTAGGTTACAAAATCAATGTACAGAAATCAGTAGCATTCCTATACGCCAACAATAGTCAAACTGAGAACCAAAACAAAGACTCAATACCCTTCACAACAGCTACAAAAAAATAAAATACCTAGGAATATATTTAACTAAGGAGTAAAAGACCTCTACAGGAAGAACTATGAAACATGGAGGAAGGAAATAGCAGAGGACATAAACAGGTGGAAAACCATATCATGCTCGTGGATCAGAAGAATCAAAATTGTTAAAATGTATATACTACCCAAAGTGATCTACAAAGTCAATGCAACCCCTATTAAAATACCAACATCATTTTTCACAGAGCTAGAAAAAATGATTCTATGTTTCATATGGAATCAGAGAAGACCCCGTATAGCAAAAGAAATCTTATGCAAAAAGAAAAAATTGTGAGACATCAGTTTACCAGTCTTCTAGCTATACTACAAGGCTATAGTAACTAAAACAGCATGGTACTGGCACAAGAACATAGACATAGACCAATGGAACAGAACTGAGAACCCAGATATAAAACCAACCTCATATAGCCATCTAATCTTTGCCAAAGCAGAAAAAAACATACACTGAGGAAAAGCATCCGTATTCAATAAGTGGCGCTGGAAAAACTGGATAGCCACATGTAGAAGACTGAAACAGGACCCACACCTTTCAACTCTCACAAAAATCAACTCACAGTGGATAACAGACTTAAACCTAAGGCATGAAACTATAAGATTTCTAGAAGAAAATTTTGGAAAAACTCTTATGGACATTCGCCTAGGCAAAGAATTTATGAAGAAGACCCCAAAGGCAATCACAACAACAACAAAAATAAATAAATGGGACCTGATCAAACTAAAAAGCGTCTGCACAGCCAAAGAAGCTATCACAAGAGCAAACAGACAACCTACAGAATGGGAGAAAATATTTTCATGTTACATATCTGATAAAGGGCTGATAACTAGAATCTATATAGAACTCAGGAAAATCAGCAAGAAAAAGTCAAACAACCCTATCAAAAAGTGGGCAAAGGGCATGAACAGAAACTTTTCAAAAGAAGATAGACTAATGTCTAACAAACATATGAAAAAATGCTCAACATCTCTAATCATCAAGGAAATGCAAATAAAAAAATAAATAATTTTTAAAAAGAAAATATGCAATTTAGTGAGGGCTTGAATATTAATCAGCTCTAAACTGTGCAGAACTTTGCAGTTAAAATTATAACTAATTTATCTCTCAGGAAAAAAATTTATAAAGCTGCAATCATGTACCCAGAATAAATGGAGATATATGAAATAACTGACAAAAAATTTTGATAAATTTTATTAAAGAAGGTCAGGAAAGTACAAGAAAATATAAATAGAAAGATAAATTAAATTTGGAAAGCAATTTATGAACACAATGAGAAGTTTGACAAAGAAATATAAATTAAAAATACCATGGAATACTACTCAGCTATAAGAAACAATGGTGATACAGTACCTCTTGTATTTTCCTGGAAAGAGTTGGAACCCATTCTACTAAGTGAAGTATCCCAAGAATGGAAAAATAAGCACCATATGTACTCACCATCAAATTGGTTTCACTGATCATCACCTAAGAGCACATTTAGGAATATCATAAATTGGGTTTTGGGCAGATGTAGGGGGGAGGGGATGGGTGTATACACACATAATGAGTGTGATGTGCACTGGCTAGGGGATGGACACGTTTGAAGCTCTGACTTGGGGGGCTGGCGGGGCAAGAGCAATATACGTAACCTAAACTTTTGTACTCCCACAATATGCTGAAATAAGAATAAAAAAAATTAAGATACTTAAAAAAAATAGAAATCCCAGAATTAAAGAATATAATAGCTGAACTGAAAAATGCAATAGAAACCTTCAATAGCAGACTTGATCAAGAAGGAAGAATCAATGAGCTTGAAGAGAGGACATGTGAAATTATGCAATCAGAGGAGCAAAAAGAAAAAAAATAAAACTGAATAAAAAATGCATACAGAAATTATGAGACATCATCAAGCAAACTATCCTTCACTTAATAGGAGTATCTGGCAAAGAAAAAAAAAGACCTAGTAAGTATATTTAAGGAAATAATGAGTGAAAATTTCCCAAATCTGGGGAACTACAGAGGTCACAAATCAGGGGTCACAAATCAAGTACAATCCAAAGAGGAGTTCAGCGAGACAAATCTTAAGTTTTCAAAAATCAAAGACAAAGAAATAATACCAGAAGCAGCAAGAGATAAGAAACATAGCACATACAAGGAAGTTTTAATGTGGCTTTTAGCAGATTTCCTAGCAGAAGCCATACAGGCTGGGACAGAGTGGAATGATATATTTAAAGCACTGAAGGAGGAAAAAATCCCTGCCCATTGGTCTGGGCAATTCTTTTTTGAATACAACTCAAAAAGCACAGGCACCAAAAGTAAAAATAGACATATGGGATTACATCAAACTAAAAACCTTCAGCACTGCCAAGCAAACAATCAAAACAATGAAAAGAAAACCTACAAAATGGGAGAAAATATTTGCAAGTCATGCATCCAGTATCCAGTCAATATCCAAAAACATACAGGAAATTCAGGTATATGGTATATGTATACCATGGAGTACTATTCAGGTATAAGAAACAACGGTGATATAGCACCTCTTGTATTTTCTTGGATAGAGCTGGAACCCATTCTACTAATGGAAAAATAAGGATCACATGTACTCACCATCAGATTGGTTTCACTGATTAACAACTAAGTGCACATATAGGAATAACATTTATTGGGCATTGGGCAGATGGAAGGGGGGAGGAGGGGATGAGTATATACATACATAATGAGTGTGATGTGCACCATCTGGGGGATGGACACGCTTAAAGCTCTGACTAGCGAGAGGAGTGGGGAGTAAGGGCAACATACATAACCTAAACATTTGTACCCTCATAATATGCAGAAGTAAAAAAAAGAAATTCAGATAACTCTATGACAAGAAAACAAATAAGTCAATTAAATAGTGGACAAAAGATCTGAATTGCCATTTCACAAAAGAACACAAATGGCCAACAAGTACATAAAAAATTGCTCAAAGTCACTAATAATTGGAGAAATGACAATTCAATTAGCAATGAGATATAACCTCACACCTGTTAGAATAGCTACTCTCAAAAAGGGGAAAGATAATTGTTGGAGAGGTTGTCAGGAAAAGGGAACCCTTGTACACTCTTGGTGGGAATGTAAATTACACAGCCATTATGAAAAATATTTTGGAAGTTCTTCAAAAAATTAAAAAATAGAACTACCAAATGATACATTGATTCAATACTTCTGAGTGTATGTCCAAATAAATTAAATCAGTATGTGGAAGAGATATCTACAATCCCATTTTCATTACAACATTATTTATGATAGCCAAAATATTGAAAAAACCTAAATGTTCATTAAAATATGAATGGATAAAGAAAATGTGGCATATATACACAATGGAATACAATTCAGTCTTTGAAAAAGAAAAGAAGGGGATCCTTCATTTGAAAAAATGTGAATGAACCTGAAGGATGTCATGTTAAGTGAAATATGCCAGGTACAGAAAGGCCAATACTTCATGATCTCACTTACAGGTGGAAACTAAAAAAGTTGAACTCATGAAAGTAGAGAGTAGAATGCTGTTTATTGGAGGGGGTGACTTGAGGTGGGAAGATGTTGGTCAAAGGATACAAAATTTCAGTTAGATATGAGGAATTAGTTTGAGAGATCTAATGTACAACATGGTGACTATAGTTTAAAAGTGTGTCATATTCTTGAAAATAGCAAAGAAAGTAGATTTTAAGTGTTCTCAGGACAGATACATGAAGTATGTGAGATATTGCATGTGTTATTCAGCTTGATTTAGTTATTCTATAATGTATACATATTTCAAAACAACATGTACATGATAAATGTATACAATTTTTATTTGTCAATAAACAAAATAAAAATTAAAACATTAAGTCAAATCCAGATATGATAAAAATATTTAAACATTTTAAATAATATAATAATTTTAATAATCACAAGTGAAATGTATAATACATTCACATAATTTAAAAATAAAATTGATCTATAAATATGCAAGATGAGAATTCTGATTCTCACCTCATCCTTGTCTACCTGGTTCTCCCCTTTGTACCTTGCAAGTAACCATCTTTATTTATTTTGCACATTTTTTGATGCTGATGTTTATAAATAAATCAGATATATATACATAGATATATTTGTATTCATATACACACAAAAAAAACTCCCCTTTCCTCCAATGGTATAAAGTACTCTGAATCATAGTTTATTTAGACCTAAAAATAAATTGTAGAAAGAATTTTATTTAATTACATAGAAAGCTTCCTTATTTTTAACAGATATATATCTATATATATATGCATACACACACATATATAATTCCTCTTTGTAGCTGTTCTATTATTTATATTAGTTATTTGTTGAATGGAAATTTGAAGTTTTTCCACCTTTTATTTTCTTACTAAAAACGTTGAATTAGGTAAACTTTACATATATTATTTTCTAATGTTCAAGTATAATATATCTGTAAAATAAATTCCCAGATGTGAGATTTCAGAGTCAAGAAGCACTTGTATTAACATGTTCGATAGATGTTGTAAATTTACTGTCCTTAGTGACTGTATAATTCTGCCTTCTCTGTGGCAGTGCGTGAGTGTTGTTATACCCAGAGCATGGTCAAAAGTAAGAGTTGCACATTTGTATTCTTGTCATTTTGACTAGTGAGGAAGGATATATAAACATAATTTTATTTTAATTTCTCTTGTGAATGAGGTTGGCCAAACACAGTAATGAATAAGATCCTGCAATGCCATTTGTTGGAAGCACTCTATTGAAAGTGAAGGGGATATCTTTGGCACATACTTGGATTAGACAGAAATGTGCCATACTGAAGAAACAGACCAAGTCCAGTGTAGTTTGAATAATGAATCCCAGAGGAAGCATAGAGAAGCCATTGGTCTGCTAGAGAGGTCCTGCTATGCTTTTGGGACAATGGTGAAGCAGTAGATATTATTCAAAGGTCACTAGAGAGCACTGAAGAGTTTAACTGGAAGGAAAAATGGGCATAAGCGATGTTTTTTTAAAAGTTGACAATGATGTTTGGAAAATAAACTGTGGAAAATGACTATAATTTTTTCTAGGGAAGATTTTAACCTTATTCTACCGTTGTCCCGATAGAGGAATGCCTACTGAAATATTTCCCAGGATTATTTCTTTTTCAGTTCCAAAGCAAAACACACACACACATGCATGCACACACATGCACTATAAACTCCAACATTACATTTTTACCATTACATTTCACTTACCACTTTCTAGATTTCAGAGGATTTACATAGTTTGTATGGCATTCTCCATATAAGGGAAGAACTGGTAATGCTATTATAATTTTCATTCTCTTCACAGCAACTACAAGGTGGTTTCCTAGGTCAAGCTGCTAAGACCAGAACTTAAAAAAATTTAATTGGCAAATAAAGATGATATGTATTCAAGGTGTACAACATGACGATTAGATATAGATATACATTGCATAATGATTACCACAATCAAATTAATTAATACATGTATCACCACCTATGCTGTATATTACATCCCCTAAAATTTTTCATCTTTCAACTTATATTTTATACCCTTTGACAAACATAGCCCCATTTCCCTCACCCCTAAATCCCGGCATCCATTTTACTCTCTGCTTGTAAAATTTTGACTCTTTTTTAGATTCCACATAGAACTTTTTTTCCCATTTTTTAAATTTTTTTTTTGTTTCAGGAAATTACGGGGGTACAAACATTTTGGTTACATTATGACTTTGCCACATCCCAACCATGATTTCAGACGTGCCTTTCCCCCGTACAATGCTCACCACGTCCATTAGCTGTGAGTTTACCCACCCCCCAATCCCCCTACCCCCAAAGAATACCCCACTGACATGAAGAGTAAAATGTTTCTACAGTGTAGTGAACACCCCCTCATTCTAATACTTTTTTGTAGAATAATTTCTGCCTGAGTTTCTCCTAGGTAGCTGTTGACATTACATGTCAATGGCTGGTACCAACTACTTAGAGGAAGTTTAGAGGAGAAACACCAAGAAAGGGATTATAAGAAAGATAAAAGAAATAGAAGACATTAAGATTAACTATGAAGGTGTGAGTGATTTTACATACATATGCAGCATAGTTACCACTCATTTATTTCCTGCCAGCTTTTTAGTAATTGTGTTTTAAAAGAAAAGCTGTAGAAAGGTAACAGAAAACAAATGGATAATGGAGTGTGTGTCAGCTGATTCCCTGACTATAGAAACTCTTGAAATAAGGCAACAAACTTGGTAATGTGGGAGGGGAAGGAAGAGCAGGGAGCAAGATAGGAAGGGGAGATAGAAGGACCAGTGGGCTCTCCTAAGACACTTTACCTGCTTCTTAACTTGTTTCTATTCTGACTGCAGAAAGCATTGCTATAATAGTCTCTTAGATGTAGCAGCTGCTCAACAAATGTTGAGTACTTTTTATGGGTGCCTAATACCTATTGGAAGAAGAAATTAAATGTTGGAGTTAGGAATTGTGTTTCTAGCAGTGTTCATCAGCATTTTAACTTGAATTATACACTGGTGATTAGTTATTTTTTGTTCCTTGCAATTTTCTTCTATCTTCCTTCTCCTTCAAAGAAAAGCCAAAAAAGCCTATTCTCTCTCTTATTTTTAAAATGCATTTAAAATTTTACTATCTCTATGTATGTCTGTGAATGTATATATTTTTATATTTATATATTCTACTTCTATAAGACAGTTTTTGATTTGGTATCTGTGGATAACCTTCAGCCTAATATTGCCATAATTATAATTTAGTTAAAGTTATAACCTATTTCACTAATTGACAGGTAACAATGCATTTGTTGGTATTCTAGTTTAAAAGTTTGATTGAACCAAATCTCTATCTAAATTTAGAGAACATGTGTCTAATTATTTAATTTGAAATTATGTTGTTTTAGTGTTGCTTGTTATTCTCTTAATAGAATTCAATTTTTTATTTTCATGAATAATGTTTTGATTTGTGTAAATTCAGTAGATTTAGGTTATGATAAGTAATTTTAAGAGATTTCAAGTTTAATTCAGATCCCATTTATGTGGTAAGCTTATCATAGTCAACCCAGACTTGCCTGTTTTCTCTTATCAATGAATTTGAATAACTTCTATTCAATAATGTAATGCATGGCACATTCTTAAAGGTGTAGTAAAATTTGCAAAGATGAATAAAATTGCTGCCCTACTGGAAAAAAAAATCAACAAGCTTCTCCTAACCTGTCAGTACATTCTCTCAGCTCCCCATTACTTTTCATTGGTACTGACTGCTATTATCATCAGCATAGTGTGGTTAGGCTAAAGATAGTTAAGTTTTTATGTTTAGCATTTTTATAAAAGCTGGCTTTAATTATATTGTATAATAAATTGGCCAGCCCATAACAAACAACAAAAAACTGAACATGGGTGGAATTGTCTTGGTGCCCAGGTAGCGGAGAGTAATGGAGTTGGTTGTCTGTTAAACATATGAAAAAACGTTCAACATCTCTAATCATCAGGGAAATGCAAATCAAAACCCCACAATACATGTTGGCGTGGACGCAGAGAGATAGGAACACTCATACACTGCTGGTGTGACTGTAAACTAGTGCAACCCCTGTGGAAAGCAATATGGAGATACCTTAAACAGATTCAAGTAGACCTTCCATTTGATCCAGCAATCCCATTATTGGGCATCTACCCAGAAGAACAAAAGTCATTCTATAAAAAAGACACCTGCACCCGAATGTATATAGCAGCACAATTCACAATTGCTAAGATGTGGAAACAACCCAAATGTCCATCAATTCATGAATGGATTAGTAAAATGTGGTATTTGTATACCATGGAGTATTACTCAGCTATAAGAAATAACCGTGATACGACATCTCTTTGGTTCTCCTGGAGAGAGCTGGAACCCATTCTATTAAGTGAAGTATCCCAAGAATGGAAAAATAAGCAC
>CM052445.1:66178441-66208163 GCA_028533085.1 Varecia variegata | reverse complement strand
TAAGGAATCTTTTCCCCAGAGTATGTTTTTGTCTGCTTTGTCGAAGATTAGATGGCTATATGAGGATGGTTTTATATTTGGGTTTTCTGTTCTGTTCCACTGGTCTGTGTCCCTGCACTTGTGCCAATACCAGGCAGTTTTAATGTTTTTTAATACTATATAACAACCCAATTTTAGCATACAACAGTTTAAAGTAATATACTAGCTCTAGTAGCTTTTTTATAGATTCCTTACGATTTTCTGTATAGTTTTTTTGTGAATAAAAAGTTTTACTTCTTCACTCCCCGCATATTATTTTCCTTTTCTTGCTTTACTGTACTACTTAGGGCTTAATAGAGGTGGGGAGAAAATAATTCTTTCTTGCTCCAGATCTATAGGGTAAAGTATTCTGGCTTTCAACATTAGGTGTAATGTTAGCTCTAGAGTTTTTTGGTTTTTTGTTTTGTTTGTTTTCTTTTCTTTTTTAGTTAACAATGATTTCATTTAAAATGACCATTGCAATAGGGAGAATGCCCCCAACCATAACCCCTATAATTAAATGGTCACGCAGAAAAGGTTTTTCTTTTACAGAGAGGAGGAAAGAAGGCTAGAAAGGACCTAGAGTAGGGCAGTAAGATGAGCAGGTGGCATGATTGAGCAGATAAGCAAGTTGAACATGATTGAGAGATAAAATTGAAGTTTGGAAGATTTGTACAGGAGGAATTGCTCCATAGTCCAAAGGTTTCTTTTTTTGTTTTGGGTGGGGTTCTTATTTGATTTTTCCAGATGCCTTTTATCAGTTTAAGAAGTTACCTTCAACACCAGGTTACTGAGGATTTTTGTCACATCACAAATATGTTTTGAATCTTCCAAATCTGTTTTCTGATTCTGAGGTAATCGTGTGTATTTATTTTTTATCTTTACTCTGTTAATATGGAGACTAATTCTTAAATCTGGAGAAACAGGTGAATGCAGAGTCACAGCTACGATCTGCTCATTAGGAACAGAATCATAAACTGGTAGGTTCACAAGGGTTGATGAACTCCTGAGCGCAGGCAGGATGGTGTGAGAATGAGAAACTCCTGAGGGCTGCAGTCCAAGGGGCACCTCATGCATTCATTGGTTTCTATCTCCAGGAACCCCACTAAAGTTTCCAAAGTAGAACCAAGGGAGAATCCCTCCTGGATTGGCATAAGGTTGGAAAAATAGCCATGGTGAAGTATGCCTAGGGCCTTCTCCATATCAAAGATCTATTCTTCAGGTGAGAAGACTTTATTAGAAACATATCCCACCTGGAGGAAAGGCACACTCCCCCTCTAGCCTTCCCTAGAATTCCTGTCTCCTCTAAGGGGGGAAAATCTATACCACAGGAAAACACCTGTGGTGGTCACAGCACGGACACACAAGCTAACAAAAGCCTGAGAATGAATAACAAGATTATAGAACACTTTTCCCAACACCTTGTCACCACACGAACAAGGCTTCAGTAAAATAACAGAGTTACAGTGGAATGAGCTGCAGGCACAGATTTTCTCTGAAGGGCGGTAATTAGGGGATTCACGGTCAAAAGGGGAGACTGAAATAAGGACATTAGAGGAATCTAAAGCCTCTTAGACTTATAGCTGCTATAAATAATAAAACAGATGAACTCCTACATAGATTAACATAAATCCTCACACTAATGGAATATTTACCACAGTTTCTATTACCTAATACAACATGTGTAGTGAACAATAAAAAATTTAAAAAGAAGACCACAAAGCAAGACAGACATCATCTCAAGAGACAACATAAGGATCAGAACTAGACTCAGATTATGACACATATGTTGAAATTATCAGACAGATAATTTAAAATAACTATAATTAATAAGTCATGTAACTAACTCCAGGTAAACTTTGCAGTGCTACTCCATCCAAGCACCTGTCCTCAGAGATCACAACTGGCACAAAAATAAGTAAAAATAGTAATGGCTCATAATCCATTGAATAAAATATAGATTGATATGGTATACCTTTGATTATGATCCTTATATAGTGTTCTGACCAAGAATGCTAACTTAAAGGTAATTGTGAGGAAAAAGTAGACAATCCCAAATGAAGGAATATTCCCTTAAGTAGCTATCCTATGTTCTTCAAAAATATCAATGTCATGATTGACAAAAAGACTGAAGAACTGCTTCAAGTTATAAAAAACTAAAAGAACATGACAAGTAATCCCCTTACCTGATCCTAGACTGCATCTTGTTCTGGAAGGGAGAAATGCTATAAATAAAGAACACTTATTGATTCAAATGAACAAAAAAAAGGAGCATGGACAAAACTAGATGCAGTTATTACTACCACTATTCATTTTCCTGTCTCTGATGCCTGAACTGGGGCAAACTGTCCAACATGGAGAATCAGGGTAAAGGTTATTTGAGAGTTTTTCATAATATTCTTACAACTTCTCTGTAAGTTTGAACTTACTTCAAAATAAAAACTAATGTATATCTAAGTAAAATATAATTATAACAAATAAACCACATAGAGTATGCAATAATTGCAAATTATATTTTAAGTCATATTTAATATCAAACCAATGTGCTTGCGCATAATTTAATGAAAAAAGTGCTATTTAATTCAAAGCTTTGAGACCTTATTGATCCTACATGCTAAAAGCCAGTATTCCCTAACACAAACTACCTACTTGATTTTTATTTTGAAATTTGTTTCTTTCTTTGGAAAGAGTCCAATTGACTCATATTCATGAAAAAATAAACCAATATTTCAAGAATATTAATAGTAATCATAGTAACAGCATTGTATAAATATTAATAATCTTATTTAATTCCATACACTATGATTCATATCATTAACTCTCCATGTAAGAGAGATCAAGTTTCATTAACAAAAATATTTTCTTGGGACTGTGTAGTAGAAAAATGGCATTTTGCTAACTATATCTCTGGTAGCCAAGATTATTTTGGAAGGACCTAGCTATAAGTTTTTAGCTAATGCTAATGCTGGTAAGATTAGATAAAACAAACAAACAAATGAACACATAAACAAAAACACTCATCACTTCCAGATTCTTCCAGCTTTATCTTTAAAAATGACTTCAGTTTTATTACTCTACAATGAGGGATTTTAACAGATCACCAATAAGATTTGTTTTGCTTTTCATTTGAGATGACTCCTGCTGTATAGCAAAGTTCCTCAAAGTATGTTGTGTATCTAAATCATTAAGTCGATTGATTAAATGCACATTTTTTAACTTCACCAGAGACCCTCTGAGTCAAAGTCATAAAGAAGGCTTTATGGGAGTCTTTATTTTTAGCCAAATGCCCAAATGATTCTTACACAGTATATTATAAAGTTTGGTTACCATTACTTAAGTACTTCTGATAAAAGGCTGAATCATGTCCTTCATAGTATATTTCAGAATGTTTTCTGGGACCTACATTGGAAACGGGTGTTTCCTGCCTACAGCAAAAAACAACGATTATAACACTAATGGTCTTAAGAGAAAACTACTTAATAAGATTATTCAGAAAATATTTAAGATGTTTTCCTTTG
The DNA here is from genome assembly GCA_028533085.1 of Varecia variegata. Taxonomy (NCBI): domain Eukaryota; kingdom Metazoa; phylum Chordata; class Mammalia; order Primates; family Lemuridae; genus Varecia; species Varecia variegata. The sequence continues at coordinate 66,204,627 of CM052445.1, read as the reverse complement.
GGGAATTCTAAGGTATTAACCAAGTGCCTCACAAAATAATTTGTTGTAGGCCCTTTGGCTACAGAAGGTTTCAAATGACGTCAAATTTGAAATAAAAGAAAGGCAAATGGGCCAGACACGGTGGCTCACACCTGTAATCCTAGCACTCTGGGAGGCTGAGGCGGGCGGATTGTTTGAGCTCAGGAGTTCAAGACCAGCCTGAGCAAAAGCGAGACCCCGTCTCTACTAAAAATAGAAAGAAATTATATGGACAGCTAAAAATATATAGAAAAAATTAGCCGGGCATGGTGGCACATGCCTGTAGTCCCAGCTACTCGGGAGGCTGAGGCTCGCTTGAGCTCAGGAGTTTGAGGTTGCTGTGAGCTAGGCTGACCCCACGGCACTCACTCTAGCCCAGGCAACAGAGCGAGACTCTGTCTCAAAAAAAAAAAAAAAAAAAGAAAAGAAAGAAAGGCAAATGACTTTCCTGGTTTTAATATGCATCCTTCCATGTGAAGAAACTACCACAGCTTTGCAGAGATCTTTCTGTCCTTTATCAGAAGCCTAGAGATGCAACTATATGCTGTGATTACAGAGAGTTTACAAAAGAACCAGATGTTCTGTTTTAATTTGGCCATCAACTGGTAAATTAAACTTTTTCTTTTGGGAGAAAAATTTACACCCTCATGTGGATTTGGGATTATCTCCTTAAGTACATCTGATAAGTCATGCTTTGCCCAGGTGTGAAGAAAATTGTCCACATTTTAAGGTATGAATTTCAAATTTCTATTGGTAAAATGTTAGAATACTCTGTTCCAAAACAAAATTTTTAAAGCCTTGTAGATATTAAGGAAATTTAGGGCAACACCAAAAATGATTAAATTTAATGGCTAATTTCTCTACCCTTCTTTCTTTTTGTTCTTCTTCGTGTATTTCTCCACACTGATCATTGGCATAGGCTAATAAATGTCATAAGAATTCTTTTGTCACTCCACTACACATTCTCTGAGTTCACCACATAAAGCTTATCCACACATGTCCATTGCCTGTATTTTTTGAGCTGCACTTAAAGTGTCTTCTCTGCAGGTCTTTGTCCTGGAAACTCCTTTTCATTTCGGTGTCAGCCTCCAGCTCACTGACATAGAAAACCTTTTCACCTGGTTAATCTCTAAGATGACACTTTTTGTTACGTTAACACTTGTCACCATCTCAGTTTTATTTTGTCTATTGATTTATTGTTATTTATTGTCTGCCTCCTCCCAGTAAGAACAAGCTCCCACATCTTTATTTTTTTATCTCTTCTGTATAGTTTGATGTCTGATACATATGGAACACTTTCGGTTAAAGAATAAATAAATAACTCTGCACCAGTAATTAATAATCTAGGGAAATATTTTGAACACTGAAAGAAGATATTTGATAGTATTAAAAAATAAATTATAGACAACATAAGATGATCAAAATAAAATTTAAAATATTCAGTGAGAATTGGAAAGGTCTTTTGTCATGGTGTCCTCTCAAGATCCCTTTATAAACAAACAAATCAACCACCAGGAAGCCCTCTTGATACTGTAACTCTAGTATACATTGTGTGCATTCAAAGAACATGAAATTTTGCTAAATAATTCCTTCTTTTTATTCCCATAGTAAATGAGGAATTTACTATGTTAGGATTTCATGACCTCAAGATAATACAAACATTGAACAACAAATCCTTGTTTATATTACCTTGCTTATGACCACAGGAATAGAGAAAGTTATTTGCCAATGTTGGATTATTTAATACAAGTGTGTGTGTGAGTTCATGACTGTAATGACATATGAGAATTGTTATTTTGCACTTATGTAGAGTATTAGGAATACTAACACACTCTAAAGACGTGAGACTTTGGATTGTTTTTCTGAAAGCAAAGGATATGTCATGAAGCATGGCACCATAATAGTTTGATGAAAATGCCCAGTGGATTGGGAAAACCTCTGTGTTTAGTCAAGTTATATCTATCTTTTAACAAGGTAAGTTTATGCCTATAGGATCAGGTGAAACTCTTACAGAGACTAATTGACTTCATACATTACTCGAGGAATTGCTTTATCATAAAAAATGTAAAGAATAAGTTTTTAAGTAAATGCAGAAGTATTTAAGGTAGGTACATGACTTTTTCAATGGAATGTTTCTGTATATCAATATGATTCTTGTTAGACTGTGTACATCAATTTTTTTCTTTTTCTTTTTTTTGTGTATCTCCTCACCTTGACAGACTGTGAAGAGAAGTGAGTATGGCCAATGTCACCTTGGTGACAGGATTCCTTCTTATGGAGTTTTCTAATGTCCAGGAGCTGCAGATTTTATATGGTGTGCTCTTTCTAGCTATTTACCTGGCAGCCGTAATGAGTAACCTTCTCATCATCACTCTTACTACCCTAGACCTGCAACTGAAAACACCCATGTACTTCTTCCTGAAGAACTTGTCCTTGTTAGATGTCTTCCTTGTGTCTGTCCCAATCCCCAAATTCATTGTCAACAGCCTAATTCACAACAATTCCATTTCCATTCTAGGATGCGCCTTTCAGCTACTTTTAATGACTTCCTTCTCAGCAGGTGAGATATTTGTCCTTACTGCCATGTCCTATGACCGCTATGCAGCCATCTGCTGTCCCCTGCACTATGAGGCCATCATGAGTGATGGTGCTTGTGGGCTGATGGCAAGTGCTTCCTGGGCCATCGGAGGACTCTTTGGAGTTGTGTACACAGCTGGCACATTTTCCATGCCTTTCTGTGGCTCCAGTGTGATCCCACAGTTTTTCTGTGATGTTCCTTCATTACTGAGGATTTCCTGCTCTCAAACACTCATGGTAATTTATATAAGTATTGGCATTGGTACATGTTTAGGCATGTCTTGTTTCATCTGTATTGTGATCTCTTACATTTATATTTTCTCCACTGTGCTGAAGATTCCTACCACTAAAGGTCAGTCAAAAGCTTTTTCCACATGTCTCCCCCATCTCATTGTTTTCACTGTTTTTATCATAACTGCTTATTTTGTTTATCTCAAGCCACCTTCAAATATACCATCTGTTATTGACAGGCTACTTTCTGTGATCTACACTGTGATACCTCCAATACTTAATCCTGTGATCTACAGCCTGAGGAACAATGACATGAAACGGGCTCTAATAAGGTTGGTGCGAAAAACAAGTGGTCAAGAGGCTCACTTCATTTAGCATTTCTACGTTTCTGTCAATGATATAGTGCCTTACAGACCACAAGGAATTTTTCTTATTTTTAACTTTGGAATAACCTGACAGAAAAAAAGCAACACACTCACGTTTTGCCCTGAAGAAATAAACACTGAAGAGTCTAATTGACTGCTTCTAAGGTCAGACAATTTCATTACATCAGGATAACACATAGGTGTCATGGTACTCATTTGGTGTTCTTCTATGATAAAGCATCTCTCCCTTTGTGGTATAGCTTTCTGAAAGAATCGGTTCTGTTTTTCATGATGTTTTTATTTTTGACCATTTAATAACTCATTTTCTCTATTTGAAAACACACAAAAAATATTGAAGTGGTTGGATGGGTACAGTACCATGCATTTGAGCTACCAAGATAAAATTTACACCTTACTTCCCTGAGTGTCTGTCTAGTGCTAAGGCAGAACGATAGCAGGCAAAAACAACATAGGAGGCTAAGGTCATTCTGGGTGTGTGCCCAGATCCATAAACAGTCCTCAGGGGACACCTAACACAGAGACAAAATCCTGGAGGAAGACACACTTGAGCCCAGTTCTCAAAGACAAATCATGGTTACTCAGGTAAATAGTGTTTCCGGAAAGACACCTGGCAGAGTTCTGGAACTCTAAGAACTGTGTGTGTCTGTGTGTCTACATGTCTGGAATACATAAAGAAAACCTCTCCCTATGTGAAAAATAATGCTTTTAATCTGAGTCTACAAAGAAGCTTTGAAATGTGTTAAAATTATTATAAAGTCACTCAGTTGTGACAGGCTTCCTTTGGTTTATCCACTAGTGTCTACAATGTAAGAGGTTTTTCAATATCTTCTATGAAATCTACATAGAGATTCTATGTCTTATCAGATTCTATGTCTTCTGAATTTTACAATGAATTTGTTGTGGTCTTAATTACCTAAGAAAAAAGTACATAGGTTTCTAAAATTTTTCAATGATATTATGTTCTTTTTCAATCATGTTACCAATCTTTTGTTGTCACTTGAATTAATTAGATGGCCAGGTTTTATTTCTCAGTCACATGTGATCTTATTTACTCATGTCTCAAATATTTTCTGACAATTATTTTGATTTTTACTACAACAAAATCAGATTGTAAGAAAAAATAAATAAAATTAAATTAAACTTTCATAGTATCTCTTACACATAAAATTTTCTTTAATTTTTCTGTGAGGGAAATCTACATAAGAAAAACTATCTGTATCAGGAAGAAGACTGCCCTGAGACAACTTTTATTACTTGAGAGACATTTTATCTGCATAACTCAACCTGTATGCACCATACATTTCCACCCCATACCCTCCCATAACTTGTCAACACCATGCTCCAGGAGCGCCAAGCCTCTAATTCTTTCTATAGCCCAGGATGCTGTATAAGCTTCAATCAATCATGTGGCCCTTATTTGTCATATTTTGTGGGACTCTCCTGTGTGTATACATAATTAAATGTTTTTTATTATGCTAGTCTGTCTTGTGTCAGTTTAATTTGTGGTCCAGTCAAAGAACTTACAAGTGTGGAGGAAAGCTATTTCCTATCCCATACAAACATATCAGTGGTGATATACCTTAAATTAAAATTCAGTTGTCTAGAATAGTTTGTAAACTTGCAAGCTATTGGATATAAAAAATTTTCTAGAGTTCAGGAAATAGTTCTCTATATTAAATCATGGCATGAATTTTTACTCTTCTTCTAGTTTTGCCCTAGCCCACTCATCCTAAAACCACTAGGGACATACCTCTAGTCCAGCAAGGTCAGGATTATTGACTCATTGCAACAAGGGAGGCTGCGAATCACATGCATGGATCATGGGATGTTACATTAAACAAAGCAAAGACAGAGTTATTTTAGATTGGGGGATGGATGAAGTTGAGGTGAAATTTAAAGGAAGGGGTGTTTTTATAGGCTGAAAGCAAAGCAAGGCTCCTTATAAAGGGTCAACCTCAGATCTGGATACAAATGTTCTGTTTCCTCTGAAACAATAAAATTAAGATACATGAGGAATTTTGTGTCCAGAAACCTTTTATCTTAAGCTTTGCTCCTGGGGTGGAAAGTGAGGTTGTATGTTTCTAACAGAGTAAATTAGGTACTCGTGGAAAAGGCGAGATATTTCATTTTTATCCATATAATTTAAAACACAAAGTTTCTGATATCTAAGATTTTAAAGAAGAAAATTTCTCAGTAAGAAAATAGTAATCACTCAAAGAAGGCAGACATTATGATGACACTTTACAACTGCAACATGTACTGGGTAGAATTGTTTCCTGTTATATTTGTAACAGACTTTTTCTTTCCCTCCTGTTTTAGTCTGATGAATAGCTAGGCAAATTTTAATTTTTCTTATTCAGAGCTAATTTTTAATTTCTAGTCACATCATGCTTTGTATTACTTATGTTTTTATTTAAGGTCAATTGTTTAATTTTATTCTGTTACTTATTTGTTTTAATGAGTTTTTCATAAATTTGTTGAACTGATTGAATATTTGTACTTGGTAGAAGCTCTCAGCAAGACAAAATACCTAGATTAACATATGTAAAACCCAAAGAAATATCCCTTTCTCATTCTAGTAACTTTACATTTTAGTTGTTTAAATCAAATGATCAAAAATATTTAACACAAGATTATGTCTTTTTGAACTAGCCCTAAGTACTCAAGAGAGAGAGTTAATAGTTCACCTTCTCCCAGAAGATTCATCCATACATAAGTAATTACTGGATAGCAAATCACTTTCACTATGGAGCTCATTATGAAGAAGAGAAGTGGAGAAAATGCAAGACGCCAAAAGGGCAACTGATAATAACTAGGACAGGACAGGATTAGCGTGAAAGGACAAAAGGAAATAGAGAAAGATTGAGATCCAGTTTCAAAGACTATGGAAGATGGAGTTAATAGAAGAGCAATGAATGTTAACAGAAAGAAGCATGCCATTACATAATAAGATAACCAAAGGGAAAAAAGAAAAGAGATAGAGAGAATGATTAAAATAAAGATACAATATTTTTAGGTAATGAAAATCATGTAATAAAAAAGTGAGGAAAGGTAAAGTCAAGAGGCACAATTTGCAGAGTTTATGGAGTTTATAGCAGAAAATTGCAACTGGGTAAGTGAAAAGGCTTATTATGTACTTAACATATTGTATTCAATGCTTGATCAATGGGTACATTTGTGATCACAAATTTGTGCCCTGTGATAGATCCACTATGGCATTCAGTCAATACCGAAAATCCCCTGAGATTCTGAAATGAATTAAATGTAGTTATTTTTGATAAAGTATTGCATATTTCTATGAAAAAAATGTTATATTATGTATCTAAAATTGAACACTTTCCAAATGTAAGAAATTAAAATGATTTATACTCAGTCAGTAAATTGTTAAAGACTCAATCTATTTATTTTTAAAAGATTAACCTGTTAATTAGTTCAAAATATTTAAAGACAATTTATTTAAACCCAATAAATCAAACTATTTATTTCTCTGATTTTTTTAACTCTTTTAAGTAACATGCATAGAGTCCCCTTTAGGCCATCTGAGAAGTAATACTAAAAACACTCAAATATAGAGCAATATATATAGGTTTTTAAATATGGGTCATAATCATCACATGCTTCAAGTAAATATTAGGTATCTGACAAAGCATCACAGTTGAAAGTAAAATAAGAAAATGTCATTTTATAATATGGTACTTGATATTCTATTGATTTTTCTAATTTTTAGTCATCAGAAGTGATTTTTAAATCTTGAATCTGGAAAATGATTAATGTAACTATTTTAGTCACATGACTCATAAAAGTTAAGATAGAATCACTTCATACTAGTAGATTTTGGAAATAGCTTTGACCAGTGATTTCTGCTTGAATCACTGCTTGAATATAAATTAAAATATAAAATTTTAAATCTGCCAATCAGATAACATATGGACATATGAAAATGTCTCTGAGTGTACCAAGTTCAAAGTGCTGTGACTCTAGAGTCAGACCTCTGCATTGATAGTCATGCTTCGCTTTGGACAACTTCTTTAGCTTCTCTGTCTTTCAGTTTTTTCATTTGTAAAACTAGTAAGATAAAAATGAAAGCAGGCTAATAGGTTTTATAAAGACCGTGTTAGCTAGTAAACTTGTGACTGGCAAATTAGCAACTATACATTGGCTGCTGTTGACTGTTCTTATGAGTTTACATTTACATCAGTGTTCCTTGACCGCCTTGTTAAAAAAGAACAACTGGACAATAGCAAAAGGAATTAACAATTGACATTGGTACCTGAACTAGAAAATAGTTGTTACATATATTGGTTGGCCATGAATGATACAGATGTCAGAACATACTAGCTTTAAGAAATTTGTAAAATCTATTACTTAGCATTTATTGCCAAGGAGCACCTTTTTTCTTTTCTTTTTTTTTTTTTTTTTTGTATTTCTTATTGTTCTCTCTCACTGACTTTCCTTCTTCATTAGGATAATTAATTCATAATCTAGTTCTCTTTACTACTGTACAAGAGGAAAAAAAATCTTTTCCTTCTACTCCTCTTAGGTTCATTGGCTGGGACCCTCAGAACTAGCTCTACAAGACAGATTAACAAGAGAAAAACAAAAGGTTTTTAACAATTGCATCACACAGGTACATGGGAGAACTTAAGGATGAGTAACTCAAAGGGATGATTAGAACTTGGGGGCTTATATAACATTTGAACAAAAAAAACCCATGAACTTTGAGTTCTCGGGGGTGGCAGATTGTGGGAGGGCAAATATGTTGGGAAACCAATGGAAAATAAGGGTTACTTTAGCAAGGTTTGCTATGTAGATTCCTCTGGTTCCCTCTCTGGGCTGATGAGAGTCCAGAGTTATCTTTGGTGTTGAGGAAACACCCTGTCCCTCCTGGTAGAGAGGGGTGACCAGAGAGTTTTTCCTGTCTCTACATTTTCTTTTCCAGTTGCCTTCAGTTCAAAATCATCTTTATGCCAGAGGAGCACATTCTGAGGTGGCACACTCTGGATCCCTAATTACCCAACCAAGAAGCTCTTTAAACACTCATGTCACTTTCCTGACATTCAGATTCTTTATTTTTAAAAATGAGAAAGATGTTAGATCTTTGCTCCCTGCATATTGTCTCCATCCAGTAACATCTTCTGGAAGCTTGTGTGAAGTGCAGAATCACAGGCCCCACCTTTGGAGAATGAACCAGAACCTTCACGTTGACAATACTCTGAGGTGATTTGTGTATCCAGCAGACCTTGAGAAGCACTTCGTGGAAGCTCCTTCTGCCATCAATAAGGTAAACCAAATGGTATGTACCCATTTACTTTGTAGACCCATTTGTAGACTAAATGTACTGTTGGCACTGGATGCAAGTAATAAATTTGAGATTTATGGGGGAAATGATGCTTGGTGTTAGTGAGTGCAAGAGTATGACACATGAGGCTAGAGAGGGAACACTCCTATTCATAAGGGAATTCCTACAGTGAAACTACCAAAGCCTCGACGTCTTTGTTCAAAATCTGTTTCTCAGATGTAGGTTCTAGTCACTTGCATGTTTGACAGCAATATTTGATGTTCTAGTTTATAGACTATGTCCACAAAAGTAGTGTTTAGAAGTTATGAAAATTTTTAAAAAATAGTTTCAAAATGATTTCCTGTTCTTAGCCTGTTTTCAGTGTATATTCACTTACAAATGAACATCAGGATTCAGGATGCAGAAAGCAGTTGCCTTAATGTGCATTGTTCAATATGAAAATATATATTTTCAGTGAGAAGAATGTATCATATTAATAAGTTTAAACACTAAAAGTCAACCTGTCATTTGATCCAGCAATCCCACTACTCAGTATTTACCCAAAGGAAAGAAGTCATTTTATGACACAGACACCAGCACTAGAATGTTCATAGCAGCACAATTCACAATTGCAAAGATGTAGAATCAACCCAAGTGCCATCAATTCATGAGTGGATTAACAAAGTGTGGTATATGTATATCATGGAATACCACTCAGCCATGAAGAAGGATGACTTAATGGCTTTTGCAACAATTTGGATGGAATTAGAGACCATTATTCTAAGTGAAGTATCTAAAGAATGGAAAAATAAACACCACGTGTACTCCCTATTAAATTGTAACTAACTGATGAGTGCACATGTGCACAGACGGAAGTAAATCTCAAAGAAAATCAAGCGGGGGGGAAGGGAGAGGAGGGGGTGGGCGAAAACCTACCTAACAGGTACAGTGAACACTATCTGGGTGATGGGCACACATTTAACTCTGACTAGAGCCTTACAAAAGCAATCCATGTAACCAAAAACATTAGTATACCCATAATACTTTGAAATACAAAAATAAAATAAAATAAATAAAAACATGAAATAATCAAGACAAAAATCATTTTGAAACTATCTTTTTAAAAGTCTCATTGTTGACTTCTGAACATCATTTTTGAAGATGAATCTTATAAATTAGAAGATCAATTTAGAAGCTGTGTGAAACATGAATGTGACTAGAACCTTGGCTTGGGAGGCCGATTTCTAAACAAAGACAAAATCACATGTTTTCATTCAAGGGCCGCACAGAGTCTAGTTAAGACAGAATGAATTGAGTCAATGTGAAATGGTCAGCCCTTTGTGAGTTTAGACGTAATCTACAACTGAGCTTGGCCATGGCTCATAAGGGGATGATGAAGGCAGAGAGACTGGATGTGAATCTTGGAGCTGAAGGGTAACTATCAGTGCAATTTTTGCAAAACCACTAAAATTCTTTGACGTTAGTTTTACAAACTGTTAATTGGTTATAATAATACGTCTCATTGTTTCATTAAAATAACTGGTATTAACTATTCCTAGCTTCAAGCACACAGTAACCACTCAACAAATGTTAGGCCATCTCTGAGCATCTGTGAACATCTCTGAACTTCTCTGAAAATCTGCATTCAGTTGTTGGTGGTCTTTGGTGAATCCATTTCTTTTTAATCTTTCTAGGACTTTGTGATTGGGTCAAAGGGCTCAGTGAGGGGCTTCTGTTTCCTGGCTTAAGTCCACAATGGATACAGACAATGAAACACTACTCCAGGACTTTCTCTTGCTGGGCTTTCCTGGGTCCCAGGCCCTTCAACTCTCTCTCTTCATGCTTTTTCTGGTAATGTACATCCTCACAGTTGGCGGTAATATGGCTATCTTGATGTTGGTGAGTACCTCCTACCAGTTACATACGCCCATGTACTTCTTTCTGAGCAACCTCTCTTTCCTAGAGATTTGGTATACCACAGCTGCGGTCCCCAAAGCCCTGGCCATCCTACTGGGGAGAAGTCAGACCATATCATTTACAAGCTGTCTTTTGCAGATGTACCTTGTTTTCTCCTTAGGCTGCACAGAGTACTTCCTCCTGGCAGCCATGGCTTATGACCGCTATCTCGCTATCTGCTATCCTCTACACTATGGGACAATCATGAGCAGCCTGCTGGCTGCACAGCTGGCCTTGGGCTCATGGGTCTGTGGTTTCCTGGCCATTGCAGTGCCAACGGCCCTTATCAGTGGCCTGTCCTTCTGTGGCGCTCATGCCATCAACCACTTCTTCTGTGACATTGCACCCTGGATCGCCCTGGCCTGCACCAGCACACAGGCAATAGAGCTCGTGGCCTTTGTGATTGCTTTTGTGGTCATCCTGAGTTCATGCCTCATCACCCTGGTCTCCTACGTGTACATTATCAGCACCATCCTCAGGATCCCATCCGCCAGCGGCCAGAGCAAAGCCTTCTCTACGTGTTCCTCTCACCTCACCGTGGTGCTCATCTGGTACGGGTCCACAATTTTTCTTCATGTCCGCACCTCCATCACAGACGCCTTGGATCTGACCAAAGCTGTCCATGTCCTGAACACCGTGGTGACTCCAGTTCTAAACCCCTTCATCTATACACTCCGTAACAAGGAAGTAAGAGAAAGTCTGCTGAAGAAATGGAAGGGAAAATAAATCTCCTCAACATAACAGAAGTCCTATAAATGGTCTCCACATCTGTGCAGAGGTTTCAAGTAAGAATATGGAGGAACAGGGCAAATCTTTCTTGATACACAGAGAAAGAGAGAAGAAGAAAAACCAAAACACAAACAGGAAAAAAAACTAAGTAGACTTATTCTACATTCTTATATGATAGAAATGGGAATTTTTGATCTAAGCAAACTGTATTCTTTTAAGCAAAAAAAAAATGTACATTGAATTATATTTGCTCTTGAGTTTCTTTCATAAACTTAGGGGTGTATGTACAGTGAGAAAGGTGCTTTTATAAATAAACTCTAAACTGTTTCTTGTAAAACATTCACTTAAGTGAAAAATTTTGAGAGCTATAATTGTGAAACATGGGATATGGGAAATATGCAAAGGTTAAATGAATAAAAACATAACTGAAATTAGAGCATGTAATTATTGTAACATAGTATTTTTTGATAATATACTATAAAATAGATAAGTTACATATATGGAATTGGAAGTTGATAATGTCAATGTGCCACATTTCTTTCACAAGGATAGTAAACAAAGCAATCCAAAAAAGTGTATGATGAAAAGTAGATTTTAAAAAAGATTGAAATGTTGTCATTTGCAGAAACATAGATAGAATTGGAGGACATTATGTTAAATGAAATAAGCCAGGCACAGAAAGACAAATATTGTACGTTCTCACTCATGTGTGTGAGCTAAAAAGATTGATTTCGTGGAGGTAGTGAATGGAATGGCATTTACCAGAGGCTGGGAAGGGTAGTGGGGAGGGAGGATGAAGAGGGGTTGGTTAGTGGGTACAAATGTACAGTTAGGTAGAAGGAATAAGTTTTAGTATTGGATAGCACAGTAGACAATGGCAGCTAAAAATAATTTTTGTATATTTCAAAACAGCTAGAAGAAAAGATGTGGAATGTTCCCAACACAAAGAGATGATAAATGCTTAAGATGATGGATATCCTAAACACCCTGATTTAATCATTACACATTATATGCCTGTAGTAAAATACCACATGTATCCCATAAATATGTACAACTATTATGCATCAAAATAAAAAAGTAGATAAATGGGACTGTAGGAAGGTTTAAATAAAGCAATAGAAGTCCCTTGTACAAAAGTGTATTGACCTTAGAAAAGGAAAATACTAATGGATTCTGACTATTAGCAAGTCAGCAACTATAGAACATCCAATGGTTTCAGGGGGAAAATAACCATAGGAGAAAGTAATCATAGTAGCTATTTGGTTTTCCCCTAAAGGACTGCATCCCTTATGGAGCAAAATAATTTCCTTCTCAACCATCAGTACATGAAAGGTTCATTTCCTTCCCTCTGTTTCTTTCCCTCCCTCTGTTCCTTTTTCTATGGCTGTGGGTTAGAAGCAGAACACGGGGGCTCTGGCAGGCTGCAGATATATTCTGTTTGTCCTCCTTATATTAATATTAGCTCACACGTGTACAAAGCACGCTGCTTCTCACAGAAGATATGCTTAAGGGGCTGGGTAGCAGCTACCCCATGGACCTCATATTTGTTTGTATTATTTGAAACCTCTCCTGGTTTCAAAAGTGAAGTGAGGTAGGATAGAACAAAAAAGCTATATGTTTTAAGGGAATAGAATAAGATGATTCATTTTGAGAGTGATTCATATTAATTTTCAAAAGGTATGTCTATGTTGAAAGTCTATCTCTTAAGGTACCATAATGAAACACTGCATACTTTGTCTGTTTCCCTTATTTATTCACTCTAAGCATGAGTTTCCAATCTATGGAATTTCTATGTGTACTTTTTGTAGATTCCTAAAAATCAAAATTTCTAATAAAAGTCAGATTGCTACCCTCTGAGGACAAATATCATTTCTTCTTCCACAGGTCAGTTCCCAACCTTCAAAACCCCAAAAGCAGTTGCTACTACCAATCTCAGTGAACGTTAGCTTCAACACCTCTTCCTACTTCTGGGGCTCACCTCATTAAACTGAAAACAAGAAAGTAGTCTTCCACTTTTAAAGTGAATGACTCAGTTTGACATGAAATAGTATCTCAGATTTAAGTGAAGGAAATAACTGAGAATGAACAGAATGCATTCATAAACATACTCCATTTAAGCATAATTTGCACAATGAATTGTCCAGCAAATATACCTGACTGCTAGACATTTGATTCCATTTTCTTTCTTCTTTTTAGCCTATAATTTATGAAAAAGATAAATTTTTGTACATAAAGTATATTATTATTCAGGATTATCTCCCAGTGATAAATTACTGCAAGTGGAAATGGAAAGTCAATGCTAAAGGATTTTTGAGTCCTAATTCATCGTGTGAAACTTGGTTTTAAGGAAATGATACTGGCCAGGTGTGGTGGCTCATGCCTGTAATCCCAGCACTCTGGGAGGCTGAGGCAAGAGGATCGCTTGAGAGCAGGAATTCAAGACCAGCCTGGACAATACAGTGAGCCTCTGTCCTTACAAAAATTTTTAAAAAATTAGCCAGGCATGGTGGCCCACGCCCGTAGTCACAGCTACTTGGGAGGCTGAGCCCAGGCATTGGAGGCTGCAGTGAGCTATGATTGGGCCACTGCACTCCAGCCGGGGAGATAGAGTGAGACCCTGTCTCTCTCAAAAAAAAAAAAAAATTGAAACAATAAGGAAATAACAAGAAGAAAAAAGATGTAAAAGAATGGCAAAAGTTATAAAAATAGAATGCAATATAGTTCATCTTAAAAGTTAAATAGTTAATAATCAAGAAAATGTAAATTAATAGAAAACTGGTATGCCATTTTACGTTTATCTGATCGGAAAAAAATCTGATAATGCCAAATATCAATGAGAATGTAGGAAAGCAGGTAAAAGTGAAAGGTGGTAAAGCTCTTTGGAGAGTAATTTGGTAATATCTTTTTGTATTCCATGACCTAGTAATTCTGCTCTAGTTAAATGCCCCAAAGGGACTTTTGCTTATGTATGCAATCATATCTTGCATTGAAGTATCCCAAGAATGGAAAAATAAGCACCACATGTACTTACCAGAAAATTGGTTTCCCTGATCAACACCTGGGGGCACATTTGGGAATGACACCAATTGGGTACCGGACAGAGGTGGGCGGAGGGGATGGGCGTATATCTACATGATAAGTGTGATGCGCACTGTCTGGGGAATGGACACGCTTAAAGATTTGACTTGGGGGGATGGGGGTGGGAGAGAGGATGGGTGTATACCTACATGATGAGTGCGATGTTCACTGTCTGGGGAATGGACACTCTTGAAGCTCAGATTCGGGGGGTTAGGAGGGGCATGAGCAATATATTTAACCAGAACAGTTGTACCCCCATAATAAGCTATAATAAATTTAAAAAAAGAAAAAAAATTAGAAATTATTTAAATAAATGTTGGTATATATGTGGATAAATGTTGACCCATGCATAAAATAGAATACTCTAGAAGTTAAATTAACTAAAAGTATATTTCCCATTCAACTAATATTTGCTAAGCAAATTTTTTTTTTTTTTTCTCAGACACAGAAAAAGTTTAATTCTGCTGCGGCGGAGGGTCCCAGCTCCGGTAAGGAGGGGATTTGGTTTTGGATTTTGTTCATTGGGGATTTATTTGGGGTACGAGGAAGGAATAGAGGAGAGTCTGGTCCTTCCAGTGGGACCTGCCCGGGAGAATGGGTAGTGGGGAGAAGAAATAGGGAGAAACAGGGAGACGGGACGGAAGAGGGACAAGAGACGACGGGACAGAGAAAGGAGAGACAATTAAGGAAGAACAGAGACGCAAGACAGACGACAGAGGGCAGAACAGAGACAAATGAGGAAGACAGAGAAAGGGGGACCCCAAGCCAGACCCGACGGGACCAGGGATATTAGTGGGGTGAGGTGGGGGCTTTGGAGGCTGCCGCGGGACAGAATAGGATCTAGTCCAGCCAGATACAAGAAATAGGCCCCTCGCCCCTGTCCCGGGTGCCGGGCTGAGGGAGGGGGCTCGTGTCTCAGTGCTGCAGTATCGGGGGGCCCTGCCCCTCCCCGCGCTTCGCTGTGTAAGGCACAGGCTCCAGCGAGGTCCGCGAGCGCGCGGGGGGAGGGGCAGGAGGGGAGCGAGGAGTCCGTGGGGGAGGGGAGGCCGGCACCCGCCCCAACCCCCTGGGCGCGGGGGCGTGGCCCAGCCGCAGCCTGCGGCAGCCCCGCCCCTGCCGGGGACGGGTCGGGCGCGAGAGGCAGGCGTCTTCCCTGCAGTCGGAAGTCTCCGCGCTGCGCTCTCCCTCTTCCCGTCCCGGCGTCCGTGCGGCTGGGCGTCTGTCCGCGGCACCCAGGCGTCCTGGCGCCCGCCCGCCGCTCACACGGTACTCTCCAGCATCCACTCGGTGCTGGTAAAGGCCAGGCGCGCCCTGGCGGAGCTCAGCCCCAGGTCTCCATCCTCCCCGACCGCGCCCCCTCCAGCCCCGTCCAGGTGCGGCGTGGACCGGTGGCGCTTTGTCCGCCGGGCGCGGCGCGGGTAACTGTGGCTCTGGAAGAGCGCCCCGTAGTCCCCGTCGAACGAATAGCGCTGCTGCGGCCTCGGCCGGGCCGGGGGGCCCCCCCAGGAACCAAAGCTAGAGTGGGGGGCGCCGAAGCTGGCGGCCCTAGGGCCCCGGAACGGCTCTTTCGAGGGCCCAGGGCGGCCCAAGACTCCTCCCCAGAAGTTTCCTCGGATGGCAGCAGGCACAACGAGGTGGCCCAGCCACCCAGAGAACGTCCAAGGCAGGCACTGTTTTTGTGCTCAGGAGACATTACTGAATAAGACAGAAAAAAATTGCTCCTTTTACATTTTAATGGGCAAAGGCAGCATATATTAATAAACAAAATGAATGAGTTACCTAATTGTTCAAAGTTGATAAGCAGAATGGAACAGATTAATCACCAAAAGTAGATTTTAAAGTCATACATTTGAGTTGACAGAAGATTCAGGAAGCAAAACAAAAAACTAAGGCATGAAACTATAAATAAGACTTCTAGAAAAAAATGTCAGAAAAACTCTTACAGACATTGGCCTAGGCAAAGAATTTATGAAGAAGACACCAAAGGCAATCACAGCAACAGCAAAAATAAATAAATAGGACCTGATCAAATTAAAAAACTTCTGTACAACCAAGGAAACTATCACGAGAGCAGACAACCTACAGAATGGGAGAAAATATTCACATGTTACACATCTGACAAAAGGCTGATAACTAGAACCTATATAGAACTCAAGAAAATCAGCAAGAAAAAAATCAAACAACCCTATCAAAAAGTGGGCAAAGGACATGAACAGCAACTTTTCAAAAGAAGATACACCCATGGCCAAGAAACATATGAAAAAGTGCTCAACATCTCTAATCATCAGGGAAATGCAAATCAAAACCACAATGAGATATCACTTCTCTCCTGTGAGAATAGCCTTTATCAAAAACTCCCAAAACAATAAATGTTGAGGTGGATGCAGAGAGATAGGAACTCCTACACTGCTGATGGGACTGCAAACTAGTACAACCTCTGTGGAAAGCAATACGGAGATACCTCAAAGAGATACAAGTAGGACTACCATTTGATCCAGCAATCCCATTACTGGGCATCTACCCAAAAGAACAAAAGACATTCTATAAAAAAGACATCTGCACTAGAATGTTTATAGCAGCACAATTCACAATTGCAAAAAAGGGGAAACAACCCAAGTGCTCATCAATGAGTGTATTAATAAAATGTGATGTATGTATACCATGGATTTCTACTCAGCCACAAAAAACAATGGTGATCTAGCACCTCTTGTGTTATCCTGGATAGAACTGAAACCCATTCTACTAAGTCAAGTATCCCAGGAATGGAAAAACAAGAACCACATTTACTCACCATCAAATTGGTAGTAACTGATCAACACTTAAGTGCCCATATAGTAGTAATATTCATTCAGGCAGGTGGGAGGGGAAGGAGGGGATAGGTATATTCACACCTAATGGGTGCAGTGCGCACCGTCTGGGGGATGGACACGCTTAAAGTTCTGACTCGGGTGGGGCAAAGGCAATATATGTAATCTAAACATTTGTACCCCTGTAATATGCTGAAATAAAAAAATAAAATAATACTCTATGATACTTCAAGGTCCATGTAAATGTAGTAAATATAAAAATATGACTGACTATGCACAAGAGTCATGACATGGTGGTTATCTCTGAGGAGAGGGAGAAGGAAATGGGATTTGGGGAAGACGAATTACTTCACCTGTAACTTTTATTTTTTTGACAAAAAAAACTAAAGTAAATTAAAAAATATGTAAAAGTGAATACAGAATCTGATCAATTCAGTAAAAGACAAAAGAGGAAACACAAAATTAGTGAAGTTTTAGCTAAAATGAAGAATTTAATCCAAGATGCAGCAAAGAAAAATAAAGAGGAGTAATTGTGAAAAAGTAGTTAAATGAAACATGAAGCTCTTCCAGAAGTGGAGAATATATATATAGTATATATATTTTATATATGTATATATATAATATATAATTTTATTTTTTGATGAAAAAACTTCTAAAGAATGTTTTACCTCTTTTCTCAGCCAGGAAATGAGTAATTTTCTCAAAGAGTCCTGGCTCTTTTCAGTGAGAAATAGTATTTGAGACAAAGATCTGGACGTTGGGTTGTGTTCATTGCCCCCGGGATATCTTTGTTTCTTGGCACTTTCTGCAGACAGAGTCAAGGAGTACGCATGTATTTACACACATATGCACACACATACAATTATAAATAATACATGCATACGCATGTGCACATACACTCACATATACATATTTTAGAAATCATGAGTTTGAAATCTTCAATTACATCCTCACACAGTTCTCCTCTTGTCTTCCCCAATGCTATTTTGTATGTTCCTTTCTCCTCAATGAGAACGCTGACTCTCAACAACGTCAACACACTTATGTATTTGGTCTATTTTTACAATGCATATGAAACAGGATCAGCATTGCTTCATCTATACCATTAAAAAATAAACTTACTAAAAGTATTTCAGGATTTTTTAGCAATCCCCCCATATTTCACCCACTCAGAACATTAGATAAGATCAAGCATTATTTTCATTATTTACCTGGATTTGTTTTTTTTATTCTTTCTTTTTTTTTCCCCTTCAGTGTGTATATGATATTCATTTGCAGTACACTGGTGTTTATTTGTTTTAGTTTGCTTTCAATTTTAGTACTTCCATGCTTTTCTTCTTTATATATTTACTTCATGTTTTGAACATGTAGAATATTAACATGATTCCAAGTCAAAAATGTGCAAGAAGATACATTCCAAGAAGGGATATTCTCTCCTCTATACATTTTGGTTCATGAACACTCTTCACCAACTGTAAGTAATCTACTATATTATTTTTTTACTATTATTTTCTGTGTTTCTTTTTGTAGACATTGCAGATATGTTTTCTTTTTTTATATGTAAGAGGTAGGGTACTATGTTCATTTTAGTACTTTGCTTTTTCACTTACCAATTTTTCCTGGAAACACTGTTTAGGGATCTATCACATTCTTTTTTCACGTTTACATAATGTTTCCATTGTATGGATGTGCAATAGTTCATTCAATCAATCTCTGCCTGAATATTAAAGGTGGTTTCCAATATTTAGCAATTATAAATAGTGTCGCAATGAATAACTTTGTACATGTTTTTTGTACTGTTGGAGATGTATTTTCAAGTTAGAAAAAATTATTGGATTGATGCATAGGTAGTTTGTTAGATATATCCCAAATTTCCAGTATGTGGTGGCACCATTTGCATTCCTATCAGTAATGTGTAAGAAAGCCTGTTCTCCCATATTCTCATTAATAGAAAGTGTTGTGAAGGTTTTGAATTTTTGCCATTCTCACAAGTGACATTCTCACAAGTGAGAAATGGTATCTTTTGGTAGTTTTAATTTGCATTTATTTTATTGTCATGAGGTTCAGCATTAAAAATATACCTAATAGCTATATTCGTATATCATCCTATGAAATGCTGCAAAATCGCTTGACCATTTTCCACAGGGACTTTCTTTAGTCAATTTTTAACATTTTTGTATGTTAAGGATGTTAACCTTTTATCTATATGTTGCAAATATTTTTTTCTCAGTTAATTCATTGTCTTTTGACTTTGCTCATAGTGTTTTCCCCATACATATGTATGTGTGTGTGTAGATATATGTATATATATATATGTGTGTGTGTATATATATATATATTTTTTGAGACAGGGTCTCACTCTGTTGTCCAGGCTAGAGTGCAGTGGTATCATCGTACCTCACTACAACTTCAAAGTCCTGGGCTTAAGTGATCCTTCTGCCTAACCCTCCTGGGTAGCTGGAACTACCGGCACAAACCACCACATCCAGCTAATTTAATAAAAAAAAATGTAGAGACTGGGATCTCACTAAGTTGCCCAGGCTAGTCTTGAACTCCTGGCCTCAAGCAATCCTCCCCACTTTGTCTCCCAAAATGCTAAGATTACAGGCATGAGCCACTGTGTCTAGTATTTTTTCATTTTATGTGGTTAAATGTATTAAATTAGTCTTCTATCACATATGGATTTTAAGTCTTGGTTAGAAGGCCATTCCCTCCTCTTAGATTATTAGAAAAAATCCAATTTTTCTTCTGTATTTGTATTTGTATCATTTTACTTTTACATTTAGATCGCTGAACCATTTTTTTTCTTTTAATGGCATGAGGAAAGAATCTGATTCTATTTTTGGCAAATAACTGTACAGTTGTTCTGTGTATATATTTAAAAGATTATCTTTGTCCCAGTAATTTGCAATACTGATTTAATCACATGTTAAATTTCTATATGTAGTAGGATCTAGCTCTAGGTTTGTCTTCCATCTCCTTCTCTCTCCCTTCCCTTTCCCTGTTCTCTCTGCTTCTTTCATACACCCACCATTTTATTATAGTCTTTCAGTATTTTTAATAATTGACGCAGAAAATCCTCTCTCAAAACCCTTCCTGCTCAGTGTTTTCCTAGTTAATATTATGTGTTTCCTTTTTCATGAGAAATTTAGGATCATTTGTCTAGCTTGACTAAAAAGCTCATTAGAATTTTCATTGGTATTATATTAAATTTATAAAATAATTTTAATTTTTTATTGTTTCACGTTTGGTTATTTTATTATGTTTTTTTTATTTCAGCTTATTATGGGGGTACAAAAGTTCTGGTTATATATATATATTGCCCATGTCCCCCCCATCCCCCCGAGTCTGAGCTTCAAGCGTGTCCATTCCAAACTGACCACTTTATGAGACTTCCTAACTTTGAACATTGACTACTTTTCATTTGTTCTATTTTCAATTAAAATTTGTTACTAAGATCATTGTAGTTTCATAGGTAGTTGTCAGAAAAAAACACCAAGAGCATCTGTGTATGCTTTACCCAGTTTCTCACAATGGTAACATTTTGCAAAACTATAGTACAATATTACAAACCCCTTATTGACATTGATAAAATCCACAACCTTGTTTATATTTCCCCAGATTTAGGTGTACTCATTTGTGTATTTAGTTCTATGTAATATTATCACATGTTCAACTTTGTGAATCCACCACCACAGCTAAGACAATGAATAGCTCCGTCATCACAAGGATTTCTTGTCCTGCCCTTTTATAACCACAGCCACTGCCTTTATCTCTGGCAACCAGTCATCTGTTTTCCTTTTCTAAAATTTTTATTATTTCAACAATGTTTTATAAGTAGATTATTTAAATTCTAATATTTTAGTATTAACTGGTTTTACTTAGCATAATTTCTTTGAGATTATCTAAATTGGTGTGTATATCTATAGTTTGTTCCTTTTTATTTCTGTGTACCATGCTCTGTATGTTTCACAATGTGTTTTAACCATTCATTTGTTGAAGGACTTCTGAGCTGCTTCCATTTTTTGAACATTATGAATAAAGCTGCTGTGAGCATTCACATACAGGTTTGTGTGTTATGTCTTCATTCCTCTGGGATTAATGCCCAAGAGTGTAATTGTTGGGTTGCATAATAATTGCATGTTGAGTTTTATAAGAATTTGCTGAACTGTTTTCCAGAGTGCCTGTACCGTTTAAATTCCCACTAGCAATATAAGAGTAACCCAGTTTTTCTATATCTCACTTAAAAAGAAATAGTCATAGTGATAGGTGTGTAGTAATATCCCATTGCAGTTTAAATTTGCATTTCTCTACTAGCTAATAATGTTGAGCATATTCTCATGTGCTTATTTGCCACCTGTATATCCTTGTTGGTGACATATCTACCCATATGTTTTGCCCATTTTCAAATTGGATTGTTTGCTGTAATTTTTTTCTGTAGATTCTTTGGGACTTTCTAAATAGACAACAATGTCATCTGCAACTAGGAATGGTTTTATTTCTTCCTTTCTAATCTGTATGCCTTTTATTATTTTCCTTCTGTTGTTGTAGTAGCTAGAACTTCCTGTACTTGGTGAATGGTGAAAGTGGGCATTCTTGCTTTGCGCACTGTTATGCGGAGCAGCATTCAGCCTTTGTTAACTGTGACATCAGCTACAGATTTTTTGTGAATTGTCTTTAACAAGTTAAGATAATTCTCCTCTATTTCTAATTTGTTGAAAATTTTTTTATGAATAGGAGTTGGCTTTTAACAAGTGATTTTTCTGCATCTTTTGCCTGCTAGCAAGGTAGATTGTACTGATTTTCAAATATTGAACCAAATTTGCAGACTTAGAATAAATTTCCTTGGTTATGGTATATAATACTTTATATTGTTAAATTTGTTTTGATAACATTTTCTTAAGAATTTTATACAGTTTTTGAGAAATTGGTCCCTTTTTTTCTAAGTTGTTAAATTTATGAGCATAAAGTTGATTGTATCATCTTTCAATAGCTAAGGCATCTGTAGTAATATACTCCATTGGTAGGGGAGGGGAATCTCAGGCCTGTGGGGATAAAGAAGCTTCCTTGAGCTCTTATTGTGCTTACTATGGCAGAATCCTATGGTGGTCCTTAGCTACTTTAGTGTCTCCTGGTGGAGAGGGAAACAAGACTTCCCAGAAAGATTGCTTCTGGTAAAGTCCCTCTGGCTGGCATTGCTCATCAATCGGAGTATGTTTAGATGGAGGAGGGAGGTCTCAGGCCTGACAGGGAAGTGCAGTACTTCCCTTGACTTCTAATTGCTAGTAAGACTTCTCATAGATCCTTTGCCATTGCTGCTATATTAATGTAGTATGCGGTCCTGGTATACCATGGAGTATTACTCAGCTATAAGAAATAATAGTGATATAGAATCTCTTTTGTTCTCCTGGAGAGAGTTGGAACCCATTCTACTAAATGAAGTATTCTAAGAATGTAAAAATAAGCACCACATGTACTCACCAGCAAATTGGTTTCCCTGATCATCACCTAAGTGCACATTTGGGAATAACACCAATTGGGTGTTGGACAGATGTGGGAGGTGGGGGGAGGGGAATGGGTGTATACCTACATAATGAGTGCGATGCACACTGTCTGGGGAATGGACACGCTTGAAGCTCTGACTTGGGGGGGCGGAGAGGCATGGGGAATATACATAACCTAAATTTTTGTACCCACATAATAAGCTGAAATTTAAAAAAATGTAGTATGGTTTGTAAGACTCTCATTACACCTGGAGGAGGACAAGCCTATCTGGGCTGTGTTCTATTGCTGGCAGGCTGGTGATTGGAAAGTACTGGGTCTGTTTCCCCTTCTTGCATGAGGGGGCTAGATACCCTACCACTGTGTTATTAGTCCAGTCCTGGGTTCCCAAACCAGGTTGTCTTCTTCCTATCACATTTCAATGTTCTGCTTTAGTTGCCTCCTTTATAGTTATCCAAGTTTTATAGTTATACTTAGAGAGGAGTGGGGAGAAAGATGTCTATGCCATTCTATTCTTGGTCTTGTCTATTTGGTGTCTTTCAGGATGTTTTGTGGTTTCCTTCATATGGATTCAGGCCATTTATTCGCAAGTTGGGGTTTACCCAATCAGTATATTTTTTGGCGACTATTTGTTATATGAATGCTACTATCTTTTGCATGCTAATTTTATAATCTGCTACCTTGTTAAATTATTTTATCATTAATATTATTTTTATAATTGATTCTTTTTGGCTTTTCATGTGTAATATCATGTCATTTTCTAACAGAGTACATCTAGGGGAGCTCACCAGCCATTGGGAAGAATGCATGTTATAAAAAGTCACGTGCTTTTCACATCTGCTTTCCTCTGTATTTATTCCAGTTGCCCCTTGCAGTGTTTTCACAAAACCTCAAGTGGATACTGGGAAATTTCTATGTGCAAATCCATCCTCCCATGGGGGAGGGCCATAGTCAGTGATTTCTTGATCTTGGAGGCCACATTTGTACAGAATGCTTGGGGATGGGGTGGAAGAGAGCTGACAAGATGTGACCCTACTGATTGACTATGCATATAGACCCAATTGCAGGATAAAGGCTCTCTTTATAGGGAGCTTGAAGCAAAGCTAGAAGAGCTGTCTGCCAAAGATCCAAGAATGGGCAAGCCCCTGTTCCCATGCATCTCCCTTGTTCTCCACTGTCCCTCATGCCTTCGTTAGTCTGATAGCAAGGTTATAAGAAAGGTAGGGTTTCAACCTGCATAATGAACTTTGAAGCAGTGTCTCTTTTTTTTACCCTACAATCTCTGTCCCAGAGTGTGAGAAAAGCTAGGAATACCAGATGTTAAGCAACTCTCGGGGTCAGAGAGCCTATATGTGGCCTATGGTCTGCCTGCTCTGCTGTCTCTGTTTGGGTGTCTGAGTTCATTTATCCTAATCCTCTGCTGAGACTGGCTTTTAAGTTGATCATGGGAGGGAAGTTTCTATGAGATGCTTTCTTCCTCTCTCTATACCTCACTTCTCCCTTAAAGTGGAGGATCTTCTGTTCTACAGAGAAGCTCTGAGGATCGGTGAGCCAGACTGCAAAAAGGAGCCCTGCATTTGATGCTGTGCTGGAGTCTACAATGACTAGCCTCTTTCTGGGATCATGGTGGATGCTCCTTCCCTAGCAGAAGGGAGAACACTCTAGTGTCCTGGCACATGTCAAGCACAATGTCTTCCCCCCCTGAGGCTCCAGAGGTGCTTCCTCCTTGTAACCCAGACATTCTCACTCCTAACCTCCCTTGTCACAGCCCCCAAAGCAGCAAATCCCTGGCATTGTAGAATTTCTGCATTCCCAAATTTCCTTGCTTACTCATCTGCCTTGTACTGAATCTAGGATCCTGGGTTGAGGATCAAAAAATGTGGCATAGATAGTGCCACATCTATGTGGTTTAGGATGATAGCAAACCACTCTGAGGTTGAGTCTCATAGGATGGAGGATACTATTTGGCAAATTAAAATACTCATCATTAAAAGGCTTGTCCTTCCTCAGATACAATGATGAGTATTTACCAAATAGATCCCAAAAGTTATTCAGTCTTAATTAATTTTGCCCAGAACCTTAGGAGTTATGACTACAAAGTAGACCAATTTGATATAAATCAATTCACCAAAATCTGGTCATGACTAATTTACCAAATGACCAAATTCACAGAAAAGGAATCCAAAAGGCTTATGTACAAAATTCATTTATTTATTTAAAAAGCTTGGCTTTTAAAGACAGTTAACTGAAAATCAATTTCCTGAGGTCAAGTCAAAGAAAGCTAAGTTGACAAATGACAAGACCACCAACATTTCAACTTAAAAAATTTTATTGTCATTAACTCACCTAAAGTTTATAGCAAATTATGCTTTATGAGATGAATTTAATAATCTTTGATGGGTTATTGAAATATGCAACTTCAGTTCTAGACCTTTGTTTTAGATTTTCATTTTTGGTTTTAGTTTTTTCTGCTGTTTTGTGTGTTTTAGTTTCACTGCAGCAATTTTGCCCAGACATGGGAATGTTAGTTGAAGGTGAATTTTATACTCGATTCAGATTTCAGACACTAAAATCTTTCCAAATATAATTTTTTTCATTAAAAAAGAGTCAATCAATTTAGTTAAAAAATGTGTCATTTATGATGAGAACAAAAATCAATGGACTTTTTGAAAATTTGTTTGAAAACTGAAACTTGCCTCATCAATAAGAAAAATCTTAGATGTTTGAGATATGCAACCGTGATAAACAGAATAATGGGCTTTCAAAGATGTTCATGTTCCAATCCCCAGAATATGCGAATATGTTAGGTTACATGGAGAGAATTAAGGTTTCAGATAGACTTCAGGTTGCTTATCATCTGACCTAAAAATAAAGAGGTTATCCTGGATGATCTAGGTGGGCCCAAGAGCACACTGCAGAGAATTAGAAAGATGGCATTGGGAGGAGTTGGTCCAACGTTCCTGACTTTGATAAGGTGACCATGGCCAAGGAAAATAAGTGGCCTCTAGAAACTGGAAAACACAAGGAAATGGATTCTGCCCTATAGACTTTAGAAAGAAATATATTTATGCTGATATCTTGAATTTCATACAGTGAAATTTATCTTGAATTTCTAGACTTCACATTGTAAGATGATGTATTTGTTTTATTGTTATTTTAAACCAAGAAATTCTTTGTAATGTTTAATGTAATATTCAGTTTAGTTTGTCATATATATCCCAAATAGTCTTCTCTAATATTTTCATATTTTAATGATTTTTGTAATAATTTCCATACTACAGTTTGTATTTTGGGGATAGTCATATGTTATTTTTCTTCTTTTGCTTTTGTAATTAGAAGGGAATGTAAATCCTTAGATTGAAGTGGTAATTCTTTAAAATTCTAGTGGCTTCTATGGTTTTATTTATTTTACTATTTGAAATCATGTTTGGATTTTAACTGATTTTAGTTCAGGGAATCTGGTTTGAATATGGAGTTATTATGTTCCAAAGGACTAAATAGTTATTCTACAATTTCTTTTTAGATAATTTTTTCTTATTAATTCTAGAGTCTATTTTGGGGCTTAAATTTCCATTTCTTTCATTTTATTTTCTTGTTCCTTCACTATACAAACATTTTTTTTTT
>CM052445.1:66140335-66177941 GCA_028533085.1 Varecia variegata | reverse complement strand
CACCCTACCATATCTATCAAACACTAGAACTTATTCTATCTAACTGCATATTGTACCATTAACCAACCTCTTTTCATCCCATCCACCCCCCACTCTTCTTAGCCTCTGGTAACCTTCATTCTACTCAGTACCTCCATGAGATTAACTTTTTAGCTCCCACATATGACTGATAACATGTGATATTTACCTTTCTGTGCCTCACTTATTTTGCTTAATATAATGATGTCCAGTTTCACTCATGTTGCTGCATGGATGGATTCTTACACAGAAGAAAAATTTCTGTATAAATTTAGTACAATTCAAAACTTCACTGGAATTTTTTTAACTTTATCATATAATACAGAATTTCATCAGGAAGATCACGTGAACATATTAAATATATGATCCAGCATTCGAACTGCTTGCTATATAACCAAAAGAAAGGAAATAAGTATATCCAAGAGATATCTGCACACTCATGTTTACTGTAGCACTCTTCACAATAGACAAGATATAGAAGCAACTAAATATTCATCAACAGATGAATGAATAAAGAAATTGTGGTACATATACACAGTGGAATCTATTAAGCCTTACAAACAGAGATCCTGCCATTTGTTACAATATGGATGGACCAGGAGGACATTATGCTAAGTCAAATAAGCCAGACACAGTAAGAAAATGATTGCATGATCTCATTTCCATGTGCAATTTTTTTTTAAAAAAAAAGAGCTTAAATACAAAGAAAGAATGAAACAGTGGTTACTATGAGTAGGGGATGGGGAGAGGAAATGGGAAGATGTAGGTCAAGGTTACAAAATATCAGATACATAGAATGAACAAGTCTAAAAATCTAATTTCAACATGAGGACTGAAGTTAATAAAATTGTCTTATGTAAGAGAGTTTTGTTAAATAAGTAGATTTGGGCTGCTCTTATTAAAAAAACTATGTGAGATGACAGATAAGTTATTCTGCTTCACTATAGCAACCATTTTAATATCTATATGTATCTCATAACATCATGTAATATGTAAATATATACAGTAAAAAACATTTAAAAGCATAGTAGATAGTAATCCAACTATATCAAGATTCATTTTAAATGTATACCCTATAAATATATCAATAAAAAACCAAAACTTGTCAGAGCCATAATGGAAAAAAGAAAGAAAAAAAGGATCCAACTATTTGTTGTCTACAAAAAACTTACTCTATAGAGATAGATTAAAAGTATAGAAATAGAAAATAGATACTATGTAATAATTAATAATTAAAAATAAGCTGGAATAGTTACATTAAAATCAGACAAAGCAGAGAAAGAAAAATTATTGTGGATATAGAGGGCATTACAAAATGATAAAATTGTCAATTCTCTGATAAGACATAGAAATCTGAAACATGTATACAACTTAAAAGTAAAAATGTGAAACAAAAATTTATATAATTTCAAAAAGAAATAGAAAAATCCACTATCATACTTGGAGATGTCACATATTTCTTTCAATATCTGATAGCTTAAGCAAGCAGAAAATCAGAAAGCATAAGGTTGATCTTAAAAGCAATATTAATTTACTTGATTTAAATAACTTCTAGAATATGCCATCCAAAGGAATACACATTCTTCTTGAGCTTACAGGAAGCATTGACTAAAGAAGCCCCATTGTGGACCCTAAAACACACCCTAACACATTTAAAAGAAAAGAAATAATACAAAGTAAGTTCCCATACCACAATGAAATTAAACTCAAAATTGATAACAGAAAGATAGCTAATTATTCCCAAATATTTAGATATCAAACAGTATATTTCTAAGTAACAACAGAGGCCAAAATGAAGTCTTAAGAAAAGTTTGTAAATATTTTTAAATGAATAAAAATTTAAAAAACTAATAAAACTTGGGGGATACAGAGAACACATGGCTTATAGGAAAATTTACAGCAGTAAATTCAAATATTATAAAAGAAAACAAGTCTAACATCAAGAACACTAGAGCAAAAGAATAATTTAAGTCTAAAACAAGCAGATAAAAAGAAAGAATACAAATTAAAGATTAAATAATTCAAATTGAAAGCAGGAAAACAACAGGGAAAAACAGTAAAAATAAAATCTGGTTCTTAGAAAGAATTAATAGAATCGATAAACGTCTAACAAAACTAACCAAGGAAGAAGAGAGATGACACAAATTACCAATATCAGAAATAAAAGAGGAGTCATCACTACTGATCCCATAGACATTAAAAGTATAATAACCAAATAGTATAAATAACCCTAAGCCACAAAATTGATGATTCTTATGAAATGAACCAAGTCCTTAAAAGGCACAAAGTACAAAGTCTCACAAAAGAAGAATTAAATAATCTCAATAGGACTACATCTATTTCATAAATTACATCAATAATAAACATCCTTTCAAAAAGCTTGAGGCCCAGATGGTCTAATGGATGAATTCTACTGAATATTTAAGAAATAAATAATACAAATTATCCAAAATCTCCTCTTGAAAACAGAAGCAAAAAAACACACAAAATTATCTACATATTTTCTCCATCCCCCCACATAAAAAAAAAAAAAGGAAATGCTTTCTAAGACATTTTCCCACCTTCTTTGCAGTACAATTAACAAACAAAATTGTATATATTCCAGGTGTACTGGATGATTTGTTATACATATACATTGTATAAGGATTATCACAAATTAATGAACAGGTACATCACATCCATAGTTACTGTAGGGGGTGTATATGTGGTAAAGATACTTAAAATCTGCACTCGTACCAATTTTTTTTTTTTTTTGAGACAGAGTCTCACTCTGTTGCCCGGGCTAGAGTGAGTGCCGTGGCGTCAGCCTAGCTCACAGCAACCTCAAACTCCTAGGCTCAAGCAATCCTCCTGCCTCAGCCTCCCGAGTAACTAGGACTACAGGCATGCGCCACCATGCCCGGCTAATTTTTTCTATATATATTTTTATCTGTCCATATAATTTCTTTCTATTTTTAGTAGAGATGGGGTCTCGCTCTTGCTCAGGCTGGTCTCAAGCTCCTGAGCTCAAACAATCTGCCCGCCTCAGCCTCCCAGAGTGCTAGGATTACAGGCATGAGCCACCGCGCCCGGCCTTACCAAATTTTAAGTATACAACTATAGTCACCATGCTGTACATTTGATCCCCAGAACGTATTCATCTTATAACTAAAAGTTTGTGCCCTTTGATCAACATCTTTCCATTTCTCCCACTGCCCCCTGGCCCCCAGTTCATGAAAACCACCTTTCTACTCTCAGTTTCTATGAGTTTGATTTTTTTTTTATAGATTCTGCATATAAGTGATGTCATACAGTATTAGTCTTTCTACACGGCTTGTTTCATTTAGTACAATGTCCTCCAGGTTCATTGTTGCAATCTCAGGATTTCCTTCCTTTTATGGCTAAAAATAGTCCATTGATTATCTATTTCTATATTAATTCCTATATCTATTTCTACCTTATTTTATTTATCAATTCATCCATCAAAGGACACAGGTTGATTCCCTATCTTTGCCATTATGAATAAGGCTATAATGAACATGGGAGTGCAGGTATCTTTCCAATATACTAATTTCATTTTCTTTGGATATAAACCCAAAGAAAACCTCAGACACAGGTCTGCTGAATCATATGGTAATTCTATTTTTAAGTTTTGGGGGAACTTCCATACTGTTTTCCATGGTGTCTGTACTAGCAGTGTACAAGGGTTCCTTCTCTCCACATCCTCACCAACACTTGTTATCTCTTGATTTTTAATAGTAGCCATCCTAAAAGGTGCGAGGTGATATCTCATTAAGGTTTGGATTTGCATTATGTTCATGATTGATGTTGACCATGTTTTCATATAACTGTTGGCTACGTATGTGTCTACTTTGGAAAAATGTCTATTCTGGTCCTTTGCTCATTATTAATTGGATTATCTGTTGTTTTTGCTATTGAATTGTGGGTTCTTATGTATTTGGATATCATCTCCTTACAATGATATATAGTTTAAAATATTTTCTCTCATTCTGTAATTTTGTCTTTTCATTTTGTTGATTTTTTTTCCTTTGCTGGGCAGAAGCTTCTTAGTTTGATGCAATTCCACTTGTTTATTTTTTGTATTTGTTGCCTGTCCTTTGGTGTCAAATCCAAAAGTTCATTGTCAAAGCCAATATCAAGGAAAATTTTCCCCATGTTTTTGATTTTAGATCTTACATTTAAGTCTTTAAGCCACTTTAAGTTTTATATACGGTATAAGACAAGGGTCCAAATTTATTCTTTTATTTGTGGATAACCAGTTTCTCAAACACAATTTTTTAAAGAGACTATCCTTTTTCATTTGTGTATTCTTGTTTTTCTTTTCAAAGATTAGTTGAGCATATATGTGCAGGTTTATTTTGGGGCTCTGCATTCTGTAACATTGGTATATATTAATATGTTTGTTTTCTATGCCAGTTGCATACTATTTGATTACTCTATCTGGGCAATATAGTTTGAAATAAGGAAGTGTGATGGATTCAACTTTGTTCTTTTTTCTCAAAATCGCTTTGGCTATGCTTCTTTTGTGCTTCCATATGAATTTTAGGATTATTTTATTTATTATAGTAAAAATTGTCGTTGGAATTTTTATTGGGTTTCTATTAATTCTGTAGGTCACATTGGATATTATGGACATTTTAACAATATTTATTCTTTCAACCATGAACACGGGATATTTTTACAATGGATTGTCCATTGGATAGTCTTTGTATGTCTTCTTCAATTCTTTCATGTATGTTTTCAGTTTTCAGTGTGCAGATATTTCACTTCTTTGTTTAAATTTATTCCTACATATTTTATTATTTTGATACTACTGTAAATGAGATTGTTTCCTTGATTTCTTCTTGAGATGGTTGGCTTGTACTGTATAGAAAAAACTACTGATTTTGAACATTGTATTTGTATCCTATAACTTACTGAATTTGTTTATTACTTCTAACAGATTTCTAATGGGGTCCTTAAGGTTTTTTATATTAAGATAATGTTATCTACAAATAGAGACAATTTAACTTTGTCGCTTCCAACTTGTAAGCTTTTTATTTCTTTTCCTTGCATAATTGTCTAGGTGGGGCATCTAGTATCATGTTGAGTAGAAGTGGCTAGAATTAACACACTTGTCTTCCTGATATTAGAGGAAAAGCTTTTAGATTTTCTCCATTGAATATGACTATATCAAACTAAGAAGGTTATGCACAACAAAGGAAGGAACAAAATGTGGGCTTATCATATACAGCCTTTATTGTGTTGAGGTACATTTGTTATGCCTAATTTGTTGAGGGTTTTTATTTTGAAAAAAAGTTGTATATTGTCAAGTGCTATTTCTATATCTATTGAGATGATCATATAATTTTCATCCTTTGTTGTGTTAATGTATATCACACTTATTGATTTGCATATGTTAAAGCATTCCTACATCCCAGAGATAAATCCCCCTTTTAATGTGCTGTTGAATTTGGTTTTCTAGTATTTTGTTAATAATTTTTACATGTATGTTGGTCAGGGATATTATCCTGTATTTTTTTATAATGTCCTTAGCTGACATTATTATGAGGACAGATAATGCTGGCCTGGTAAAATAAGTTTGGCAGTGTCCCTCTCTCTTCAACTTTTTGGAAGAGTTTGAGAATAACTGATGCCAATTTTTTCTTAAGGGTTTGATAAAATTCACCTATTTGTAGGGTCTGAATGTGTCCTCCAAGATTCATATATTGAAACTTAATTGCCAGTGTGATAGTATTAAGGGGTATGGCCTTTAGGAGGTTATGATGGCTCCATATTCATTTACCACTCATTAGATACTTGTGCCACCACTGAGTGAGCCAGCAAGCCAAGCTCAGTGCCAAGAAGGACTGTCTCAGTCAAAACTACCACAGTGGGAGAAAAATACATTGGAATGACCTTAGCAGCCACTGATACCTAAGGCCCCAAGAACCCTTGCCTTCATTACAGACATTCACAGCATTGGATGCTGAGGATCTTTTCAATCTTTATCAACACAAATCTCAGCTGACAGAACTGCAAATAGACTAAATAGTTGCATTATCATTGATGCCAGCACCACTGCACACCACCCAGCAAAGGCCTTTGAACCCCACAATAATAGAAGATCTTTTCTCAGCAAATAGAGCCTATAAAGTTTGCTAGACTTGACTCTTCCATGAAATGCAGAGATATCTACATAAGGCAATAAGAAACATGAAAAAACAAGGATACAACACCAGAAAAATAATACATAATCTCCCAGTAGCTGACCTAAAAAAAATGAATATATACAAACTGACAAAGAATTCAAAATAATTGTTTTAAAGAAGTTCAACAAATTTCAAGAAGACACAGAAACAATTAAATGGTCTCAGTAAAACAATAAATGACTCAGATTAGAAATATAAGAGAAAGATTGGATTATTTTAAAAACTGGAAATTATGGAGCTAAAAATACAATTAATAAAATGAAAAGTTCAGTGGAGAGTGACAATAGCAGAATTATTCAAACAGAATAATGAGTCTGTGAATTCAAAGAAAGGTTATTTGAAAATATACATTCAGAGGCAACAACATAAAAAAGAATGGGAATGCATGAAGAAAGTTAACAGGGTTTATATGACAGTATCAAAAGGGCAAATGTTCAAATTATAGGCAATAGAAAGAGAAGGGGGAAACAAAGGGGTACAAATCTTATTTAAAGAAATAATAGCAAAAAACTTTCCAAATAGGGAAAAAGATATAAATATCTAGATATAGGAAGGTAAAAAATTGCTATCAGATTTAATCCAAATAAGACTACACTGAGACATATTATAATGAAACTGTCAAAAATCAAAGACAAAGAGTAGATCCTGAAAGCAAAGCAAAGAAGAAGAAAAAAAGCAAAAAAGAAGAAAAGCAAATCACATATAAGGGAGTTTCAATAGGGCTATCAAAGTATTATTCAGCAGAAACCTTATAGGCTAGAAGACAGTAGGAGGATATATTTAAAATACTGAAGGAAAAAAATCTTCCAACCAAAAATACTTCACTGAGAAAACCGTTATCTATAGATCTCGTGCAACCCCTACAGAAATCCAATAGCCTTTTTTCAGAAAAGGAAAAGCTGACCATTATATTTATACGAAATTGCAGGCACCACAAATGGCAAAGACAATTTTGACAAAGAACCAATTTGGAAGACTCATACATTCCGATTTCTAACTAAAAGGATACTGTATTCAAAACAATGTGATACTGACATGAGATAAACATAGAGTTCAATGGAATAGAATCAAAAGTCCATAAATAAACCCATACAGTTTTTTATAAAATGATTTCTGTCATAGTGCAAATCCATTCAATGAAGAAAGAAGAGATTCTTCTACAACTGGTGCTAGGACAACTAGATACTACATACAAGAAATTAAATTGGACCCCTTACCTACCACCATAAACAAAATTAACTCATAAGTGATCAAAGATCTAAATATAAGAGGTAAAACTATAAAACTCTAAGAAGAAAACCTAGAGATAAATCTTCATGATCTTCCATTCGGCAATCAGTTTTTAGTTATGACACCAAAGACCAAAGCAAGTAACGAAAAAAATAGATAAACTGGACTTAAACACAAATAAAAACTTTTCTTCATCAAAGGACACTATCAAGAAAATAAAAATACAACCTACAGAATGGGAAAAATATTTAGAAATATATGTAGTATTCAGAATATATATATAGTATTCCTACAACTCAAAAACAAAAAGGCAAAGAATCTAATTTATTTTATTTTATTTCAGGATATTATGAGGGTACAAACGTTTTGATTACATTTTATGCCTTTGCCTCACCCAAGCTAGGATTAGAGGCATGCCCTTCCCCTCTATAATGCTCACCACATCCATTTGTTGTGAGTTTACCCCCCAACGCCCTAATCCCTGGAGAATATTACTACTGTGTAAGCACCATAGTGTTGATTAGTTAGTGCCAATTTGATGGCAAGTACATGTGGAGGCTATTCCTCCCATCTTGTGATATCTCACTGCAGATAATGGACTCAAGCTCAATCCAGGAAAATATAAGAGGTGCTAGATCACTGTCATTTCTTATAATTGAGTAATATTCCATTGTATACATATACCAAATTTTAATAATCTGCTGATGAATTGATGGGCACTTGGGTTGTTTCCACATCTTTGCAATAGTGAATTGTGCTGCCATAAACATTCAGGTGCAGATGTCTTTATTATAGAATGTCTTTTGCTCTTTTGGGTAGATGCCCAACAGTGCTATTGCTGGATAGAATGGTATTGTTATTTTTGGCTCTTTGAAGTATCTCCAACTTCTTTTTCACAGAGGGATTGCACCAATTTGTAGTCCCACCATCAGTGTAAGAGTGTTTCCATCTCTCCACTTCCTCACCAGCATTTGTTGTTTTGGGATTTTTTGATAGAGGGCAATCTCACTGGGGTTAGATGATATCTCATTGTGGTTTTGATTTGCATTTCTCTAATGATTAGAGATGTTGAGCATTTTTTTATATCTTTGCTGGCCATTCTGTCTTCTTTTGAAAAGTTTTTGTTCATTTCCTTTGCCCTTTTATTGATGGGGTGGTTTGATTTTTTCTTGTTGATTTTTTTTAAGTTCTAGATAGATTCTTGTCATCAGCCCTTTATAGGACGTGTAGAGAGCAAATATTTTCTCTCATTCTGTAGGCTGTCTATTCGCTCTAATGATAGTTTCCTTGGCTGTGCAAAAGCTTTATAATTTGACCAGATCCCATTTATTTTTGTTGCTGTGGTGATTGCTTTGGGGGTCTTCTTCAAAAATTCTTTGCCTAGGCTGATGTCTGAAAGGGTCTTCCCAACATCTTCTAGAATTCTTAAGGTTTCATGCCTTAGGTTTAAGTCTGTTATCCATCTTGAATTGATTTTTGTGAGAGGTGAGGGGTGGGGATCCAGTTTCATTCTTCTGCATATAGCTATCCAGTTTTTCCAGCACCATTTATTGAAAAGACATTCTTTTCCCCAATGTATATTTTTGTCTGCTTTGTCAAAGATTAGATTACTATATGCAGATGGTTTCATCTCTGGATTCTCAGTCCTGCTCCAAAGGTCTATGTCTCTGTTCCTGTGCCAGTACCATGCTGTTTTAGTTACTATAGCCTTGTAGTACAGCTTGAAGTCTGGTAGACTGATGCCTCCCAGTTTGTTCTTTTTACTTAAGATTGCTTTGGCTATACGCGATCTTCTCTGATTCCATACAAAACATAGAATTATTATTTCTAGATCTGTAAAGAATGATGATGGCACTTTGATAGGGATTGCACTAATTCTGTAGATCACTTTAGGTAGTATGGACATTTTGACAATATTGATTCTACCAATCCATGAGCAAGGTAGATTTTTCCATCTGTTTACATCTTCTACAATTTCTTTTCTTAGTGTCTTGTAGTTCTCCCT
Source organism: Varecia variegata (assembly GCA_028533085.1). Taxonomy (NCBI): domain Eukaryota; kingdom Metazoa; phylum Chordata; class Mammalia; order Primates; family Lemuridae; genus Varecia; species Varecia variegata. Next base: position 66,168,497 of record CM052445.1, on the reverse strand, counting down.
ATATATGTCTCTCCCATCTTTCATTAAATATATTCCTAGATATTGAATTTTCTTTGATGCTATTGTAAAAGTTACTGCGTTTTTGATTTGAATTTCGGTTTGACTGTTATTGATGTATATGAAAGCCTCTGATTTGTGTGTTTTGATTTTGTATCCTGAGACTTTGCTGAATCCATTTATCAATTCTAGAAGTCTCTTGGTTGATTCCTTGGAGTTTTCTAGATATAATATCATATCATCGGCAAAGAGCAAAAGTTTGATCTCATCTGCTGTTGGGAAATAATAGGCTAAGAGACGTGAAAAGTTTCAGAGGTTTTGCAGGTCTTTGCCTTGAAGGAATCTGTGGACATGTTAGTTCACAGAATAAAAGCTGCTTTCAACAAGGGAGGCATTGTCAGAGGACGTTTGCAAAGCAGCATTTCTTCTTTGCTGCTGACCATCACCTTGAGCTTTTTTGCAAGGCAGAAACTCGGTTTGGGTCCTTGGTGGAGAAGCTGATTGAAATGCCTGCCTAGCAGATAACGTGCAGCTGGAACTATTTTAGACTTCAAGGCTATTCTTGCTTCACTCCTGACTACATGTCTCTGTGTTTAGAAGAAGTAGATTAGAGTAGTACACAGACTCAGTGTTCTCATTTTATACATTTCATCTTTGATTTATATGCTCAGCTAGGTCTGTTTCTAACTTAGGGTTAACATGCTTATCTTAGAAAAATTTTGTAACCATCTATTCTTGTAGACAGAATTAGGTAAGGTTCCCCTGGAAACCTCAAAAAATGAACTGTACATGTAATTCTCTAACAAAAGACAACTATTTTCTGTAACAATAAATACTGATGTGGGACTTCACTCATGGTCTCACAGTTCATGGGGATGCTGGAGACCCCCTAACTCTCCCATCATTTAAACTGCACTTTGTCTCCATCTCAATCATTTCTCCATCTATATTATTTTCTTCTTTATTTCCTGTTATTTCCAAATCCCTTGCAATAATCCTGCCTTGGGACCTGTTTTGCTGGGAGAGTAGCTGACTCGCAGCAATCTGCCCCCATTTGGACACCCTTAATACCCCTCTTTTGTATAAATGCTCTAGCAAGGACTTCCAGCACTATGGTGAATAGAAGTGGAGATAGTGGGCTTCCATGTCTGGTTCTGGTTCTAAGTGGGAATGGTTTCAATTTTTCCCCATTCAGTATGATATTTGCCATGGGTTTGTCACAAATGGACTTGATAATTTTATGGTATGACCTGTCTATGCCTATTTTGTTAATAGTTTTTTATCATAAACGTGTGCTGGACTTTGTCAAATGCTTTTTCTGCATCTATTGAGAGAATCATATGGTCTTTGTTCTTTCTTTTATTTATGAGGTGAATTGCATTAATAGATTTGCGTATGTTGAACTAGCCTTGCATCCCTGGAATACAGTCCACCTGGTCATGGTGAATTAATTTTTTTTTTTTTTGATGTGCTGCTGAATTTGATTTGCTAAAATTTTGTTGAGGACTTTTGCATCTATATTCATAAGGGATATTGGTCTATAGTTTTCTTTTTTTGTTGTGTCCTTTCCTGGCTTTGGTATCAAGGTGATATTGGCTTCATAGAATGAGTTAGGAAGGATACCGTCTTTCTCAATGTTGTGGAATAATTTCTGTAGTATAGGTATGAGTTCTTTTTTGTATGTTTGGTAAAAATCTGAATTGTAGCCATCTGGTTCGGGACTTTTCCGTTTTGGGAGGTTTTTAATTGCTCCTCCAATTTCTGAGCTTGAGATTGGTCTATTCAGAAATTCTGTTACCTTCTGGGTGAACTTAGGGAGGTTTTATGTTTTCAGAAATTTGTCCATTTCCTCCTCATTATGTAGTTTTTGGGCATATAGGTTTTTATAGTAATCAAAAATAATGTTTTGTATTTCTGTGGTGTCTGTTGTGACCTCTCCCTTTTCATTTCTAATTGAGCTTGTTAGAATCCTTTCCCTTTGAATTCTTGTCAGTCTGACAAGAGAGCTGTCAATTTTGTTTATCATTTCAAAAAAACAGCTTTTGATTTTGTTGATCTTCCATATAAGTCTCTTGTTCTCAATTTCATTTAGTTCTGCTTTGATCTTAGTTATTTCTTTTCTTCTACTAGGTTTGGAATTGGTTTGCTCTTCCTTTTCCAATTCCTTGAGACTGTTTATTAGATTGTTGATTTTTGAGCTTTCTGTTTTTTGGATGTGAGCATTTATTGTTATTAGTTTTCCTCTCAGGTATACTTTTGCTGTATCCTATAGGTTTTGGTAACTTGTGTCTCCATTATCATTTAGTTCGAAGAAACTCTTGATTTCCATCTGTATTTCCTCCTTGACCCAATAGTTATTCAGCAATAGATTGCTTAATTTCCATGATTTTGTGAGATGGTGAGTATTTCTGTTGGAATTGAACTCTAATTTTATACCACTATGATCAGAGAAGATACACAGTATAATCTCTATTTTTCTGAATTTGTTGAGGTCTGATTTGTGGCCTAGTATGTGATCCATTTTGGAGAAAGTTCCATGGGCTGATGAGAAGAATGTATATTCAGCTTTATTTGGGTGGAATGTTCTGTAGAGATCTGTCAGACCCTTTTGTTCTAGAGCTCTGTTTAAGTCCATTATTTCTTTCCTTATTTTCTGTTTGGAAGATCTGTCCAGTTCATTCAGTGGGGTATTGAAGTCCCCTGCTACTATGGCATTATTGTTTATCATGCTATTTAGATCAGACAAGGTTTGCTTTATGTAACTGGGTCCTCCTGAGTTGGATACATAAATATTAAGAATTGTTAATTCTTCTTGTTGGAGCTTCTCTTTCATGATTATATAGTGGTCATCTTTGTCATTTTTTACTTTTGGTATTTTAAAGCTTATGGTATCTGAAAATAGTATAGCTACTCCTGCTTTCTTTTGACTTCCGTTTGCCTGGATGATAGTTTTCTAGCCCTTGACCTTGAGCTTGAAGGCATCTTTGTGGGTTAGATGTGTTTCCTGTAGGCAGAAGATACTAGGCTTGTGGATTTTTATCCACTCTGCCAGTCTATGTCTCTTCAGAGGGCAGTTTAAGTCATTCATATTTATTGAGAGGATTGAAATTTGAGGTAGATTTCTATTCATATTGTTGGGTGAAATCCTGTTGTTTTGTTTTACTCCTTGAGCCATTATAAAGTCTAAGTTCTAGCCTTTAACTCTTGAATGATTTTACTTTGAAGAGTACCGATTGCACTGTTCAGTGTGTAATGTAGGTCTGAGTGCTTCCTGTAGGGCTGGCCTGGTTTTTGCAAATTCTATCAGTGATTGCTTGTCTGGGAAGGACTTTATTTATCTCTCATAGATGAAACTTACTTTTTCCAGATAAATAATTCTAGGTTGGGCATTTTTCTGTTTTAAAAGATTAAGGATAGGCACCCAATCTGTTCTGGCTTGTAAAGTTTCAGTTGAGAAATCTGCAGTTAGTCTGATAGGCTTTCCTTTGTAGTTTATTTGTTGCTTTTCTCTCACTGCTCAGAGAATTGCTTCTTTTGTGTTTACTTTGGTCAGCCTAATAAATATGTGACATGGTGATTGCCTTTCACATTGAGTCTCCTGGGAGTTCTGTGCGCTTCCTGTATCTAGATATCAAGATTTCTGGCCAGGCTAGGCATATTTTCCTCTGGTATTCCATGAAATAATTTTTCCAGCCCTTGTGAATTTTCTTCTTCTCCCTCTGGGATGCCAATGATTCTTATATTTGGCTTCTTTATGTAATCCCACATTTCTTGTATGTTTTGGCCTTGTCTCTTGTTTCTGTGTTCTTTTTCTTCATTGGATTTGTTTAGCACAAAGGCATTCTATTTGTTTTTTCTGTAGTATTTCAATTTCTTTAGAGAATTTTTCATTCATTTCCTGAATTGATCTTGTGGTTTCTTTATGTTGGGATTCTATTTTCTCTTCAGTTCCATTTAGTTTTCTTACAATCCATATTTGGAATTCTTCTTCTGTCAGTTTAATCATATTGTGTAAGTTGGTATCAATTGATGGAGACCAAATATTTTCTTTTGGAGGTGACTTTTCTCTCTGATCTTTCATGTTTCCTGTGTTCTTTCACTGATTCTTTCTCATCAGGCTACTTTGTCAAGGACTGAGGGTGTTGGGACTGGTTTATGCACTTAATTTGGGGACCCCAAAGGGATGTTCCTTGACAATTCTGGGGTGATGCGCTCTGGTCCTGTATTGTCTTAAAGGTGTTTTAGCCTGTTGGGTTATCTGTGACCTGTTGTCTTCTCCTTCTACATACAGAGATTAGTGAGTTTGGATCCCTTGCTTACACTCCCAGGAGTTGCATCATTCTTGTGTGTGTGACTCTGCTGCCAACCACTAGTTTGAGGTGGAAGACACTGTGTTGGGCTATGAAGTTACCCTCTCTTTTGTTGCTTGTAGTTTGTGTGGAGGAGTCAGTTATCAAGGTATTCCAATACTTTTGTATTGAGTTCTAAACCCCAAATAGAATATACTGGTGCTTCAGTCTTTGGGGAATGTCATGCCACTCCCAAGGGTTACTTGAGCCCTCTTCAGGTCAGGTGAGAAGAGCAACAGGTGCCGTCGAGCCTAACAGTATATTCTTCAGATGTTGCTTGATCTGCAGCTAGGGGTGAGCTACTAATATGTTATTCAGGACTCTTTCACCACTCTTATGAAGCAGCTCCTTATTGGGGGTGTCAATTGGTGTAATTCCTAAGGACTCTGGTCAAGATTTTCCTTCCCAGCCCACAAGCCCCTAAGCTTGCAACAGCCTGAGCGGAAAGGGAAATTCCTTGTGTTATGATCTTCTTAGATGATCAAAACCAACCCACTGTACCAAGTCAGCAATCTGTCCCCTTTTGCTTAGTTCCAGGGTCCCACAGATTCACGCTAGTCATACAGGAAAAGAGACTTTTCTCCTTTTCTCCATGCCTTCAAGGGCTGAGTCTGTCCTGGCGGGCTGGGGAAGGGGCATTGGTTGAGACTGCCTTAAGTCCCTGCTCGGAAAATGTCTTTTCTCATTTCTTCCCTCCTCCAAGAGTGGGGTCTGCCCTTCCAGAGGGGAAGATAACCCATTGGATTGGGGGAAGGGCACTTCCTGGGGCCACCAGGTGTCTCAGCCCAGGAAGTGGCTACTCTTATTACTTCGCCCCTCCAAGGGAGGGGTTTGGCTAGTTGGTACAAAGCATATACCTCAGGGCTGCTAGAGAAGCCCTGCTCAAGGCCACTGAGGGACTGAGACTGGAAAGGGGCCTGCCTCACTAGGCCATCCCTCCTGAGGCGGGTCGGTCCCTTCAGTGCGAAATACCAGTGGCCTGGTTGCAGCCAAGGGCCCTCCACCACCCCAGTGGGTCTCAGCCCAGAAAGCGCCCTCCCTCACCACTCCACCCTTCCAAGGGTGGGGTCTGTTCCTTTGGCAGGAGGCACCGGTGACCAAGTTGCAACAAAGAGGCGACCGTGGGTTTCGGCTCAAAAAGCGGCCACCTTCGCTACTATGCCCTTTCAGGGGCAGGCTCTTACCCTTTGATGCGAAACACCACAGGTGGCCAAGTTGCAGGAAAGTGGCATTGGCAATCCCCCCATGGGTCTCAGCTCAAAAAACAGCCTCCTTTGCTACTCCACCCTTCTAGAGGTGGGGTCTGTCCCTTTGGCGCGAAATGCAGGCTGCTGGGTGGGACGGGGGAACCACGGGAGACTGCCTGGCAACTCAGCCAAGAAAGCGGCTTCTCTTGTTACTCCCCTCCTCCAAGGGTGGGACCTGCTCTGCCGGGCAGGGGCAGGGGCCGTTGCCTGAGTCCGTTGCCTGGGCAACACTCCACAGTGTTTTTAGCCTATGGACACCCAAAATGGTGGCTGCCCACCCACAGAGAGCCAGCAATGGAGATGACTGCTCGGTGGGTAGCCAGTGCTGGGTTTGGTATGCTGTCTCTAAGAGCCACCTGCTGAGCCCACTGCTTCACTAACACACTGACTCACGACTGTTCAGCAGGAGAGACCTGTACTCTGTCGCACCCTGCACCAGCTGAATCTTTGGCAATTTCCGAGGGCAGAGCCTCCTTTTTGGTGTTAACCTCCCTTGTTCTGGTCCTGGTGGCCTCCTGAAGTGAGAAGCCTGTCTCCAAGCTCCCTGCTGCAGAACTGGGAAGTGTCCACTCGGACCAGTCCCTCTCCCTGCCCAAAGCAGACCCAGCACAGCTCACTGGAGAGTTCAAAATGTTTCCTGCTCCCGTCTCTACTCCACACAGCCTGTTGGCCTGTGCCACTACTTAGTACTGACTTTAGGCACTTCCCTGCCTGCTTGGGTGTGGAGGTTGGTGGAGGAAGAGTCGTCCTCCTGTGGGTCAGATCACACTGCCCCGGTTGGCCGCTGGGGATGGCTGTCCCACACTCTATTCCCTATCATATATCTCACACTCTTTGGACTTTGTGGTCGATTCTCTGATTCACCTTTTTTTTTCCCCCAGTGCTGCTTATCCCACACTGCTTCTCTGCAGATTCACAAAGCTGATCCTGTGGAAGAGCGAGCCACTTGCGTGTAGCTATCCATGTTCTTCACCTCCTACTTTGGGAGCAGAGAGCAAGGAGGTCACCCCTAATCTGCCATTTTTCTACCCTCTCAGAATCTAATTTTTAAAAGGGCAGAGAACTTGAACATAAATTTTTCCCTAGATAATATGCAAATGTACAAAAAGCACATGAAAAAGTTGTCAATATCATTAGCCATTAGAAAAAGGCAATTCACAACCACTATGATGCCTTTTAACACCAACAAGAATGTCTATAATTTTAAAAAAAGAAATATAAATAGTGCTAATGAAGATGGGGAGAAATGAAACCTTGTACATTGCTGGTGGGAATGTCAAACAACACATCTTCCGTAAATGACATTTCAGCAGATCTTCAATGAGGTAAACATAAAATTATCATAATACCCAGCAATTCCACTTTTGGGCACATACCCAAAGAATTGAAAATAGATGTTGAAACGAAAGCTTTTACACAAATATTCATAGCAGAACTCACGATAGCTAAAAGGTGGAAACAACAAAAATGTTTGTTGTGGAAGAAGTATCAAGGAACATATGATAAAATGCAAACTTTGTGACTTCAGGAAGAATTTACTTATTTTTTTCTTTATGGATAGTGGTATATGATATTATTTAATACCTATTTTTATTTCTTTTTCTTTTTTCTTTTTTTTTTTTTTGAGACAGGGTCACACTCTGTCACCTGGGCTAGAGTGCAGTGGCATCTTCATAGCTCACAGCAACCTCAAACTCCTGCACTCAAGTGACTCTCCAGCCTCAGACTCCCGAGTAGCTAGGGCTACAGGTACCACCACACCCAGTTAATTTTCCTACTTTTTGTAGAGACAGAGTCTTACTCTTACTCAGGCTGGTCTCAAACTCCTGGCCTCAAGCAACCCTCCCACCTCAGGCTCCCAGAGTGCCAGGATTACAAGCCTGAGCCCAGCCTGGGCCTGGCTGTTATTTTTTCATTTGTTACATTCAAGATTAATGAAATAGTTTTACTTAATATCAATATTAATAACACTTGAAATTACAATTTTGTAATTTTCTTACTTTATTATGAATAATTTTAGAGATGAACTTAAAAATGTGAAAGGGTAAACAGTCTGTTTACAGAGTCAACAAAGGATTTTCTAGAGATTTACTAACTGTCTGAGCTTCACACTTATCACTAGAAAACCCAGCAAGTAAATTAATAGAATTTTGAAATATTACATCATAGCAGCCATTTCTGATGGGCATTCAGGGGAACTTAATGTCAAAGTAAAAAAACCAAACAGGAAATATGAGAACAGTAAAAAGCTGACTGAGATTCACAATGTGTTTTAACCATATTTCCTGAGGTGATATGGCATCAAAAAGAGACACATTCAGCAACATGAGCCAAAAGGATGGATGTCAGTTGACTACCTCAGTGTGGTCATTTGAGAACACAATGCACACCTAGGTTTTGTCTGGTCTCTTTGGCTATGCCATCAAAGAACAAGTTCAGAACTGTTATGGAATTGGGAAAATGCTGTTATGGAAGAGGAAGATGTTGGTGAGACCTGCATAGTCAAGGGGCTTACTGTCTATACACATAGGAATAAATTTCAGGATTAAGTTAAGAAATAGTGAGAGGAAATAGATCATGTAGAAAAATTTCTTAATATGTATGTTTTACACTATAGATGTAGAACTATTAGTAAAAGAATCTTGTGTTTCACTTTGTCTTTATTAGGTTTTTTAATTACATAGGAAAACTGAGCTTTGAAAGGGTTAAGGTTTTTTTTTTATATATACATGAAACTTTCTGTATTACTTTAGAATTCTCTTATCACTCTGGTTAAATGAATGACTGTTATTTCACAGTGACTTGTATCCAGTTTTGTTTCAATGGTCTTAAGAACATCAATAATCTATGGCCAGATATGTACAGGATCTCCAGGTCCTGCTGCTAAATGAGTCATGAGGAAATCCTCCGGAATTGAAATTTAGGATTCTGTTTCTAAAAGTAGCCTCTTTATTGGAGAAATGTTGGGTGAATTCTCAAAACAGTACCCTTTAGCAACCATTTTGAAGCATGTAGTTATAGGGTAGTGCTCCAAAGAGCTGAAAAAATTATTTGTAAGCTTATTTTGTACAAAATGTGTCATTGGCTCTGTGAGTAAATCCTCTAGCTATTTTAAGTTTTAAATTGTCTCTGGAATAGAAATAATTATTCTCAGAAATCTACAGAAGTCTTTTTTCATAAATTCTAAATGTGACTTGAAATGAGTTTCTGTTTATGAGTAACTGGATGGACTTCCATTTCTCTTATGTGGAAGACTAAATAGTCTGAACAGCCTTTCAAAAATAACAACAAAACATAATTTCAAAGATAAAAAAATCCTTCAAAAAATGGACTCATAAGGGAGTCAGAAAACAGAGTTATTAGACAAGGAATTTAAAATAGTCATGGTCAGGAAGGGGCAAAGCCACATGGCAGAATAGGACTCCCCAGTGACTGTCCCCTACAGAAACATTAATTTGAACAACTATTCATGCATTAAAATACTTTCATAAAAACTTACCAAGAGCTTTGGTAAGAACCTGGTAAGGGCCTAGTTGTAGCACAGAAATAACAAAAGAAACATTGAAGAGAATAGAAAGAGTAGTTTTATGTTACCCATGTCACCCCTCCCCTAATCCCGGGTGGCACAGCATGGAGAGAGGTATCTTCTGCTTGGGGGAAAGAGAGAAAAATGATAACCAGATTTTGCCTTGGACTCCAATACCAGGCCTACCACAGTAAAACCCCAGACTCCAGACCAGTACCCATGGAGAGCCTCCAGGCCCACCCTGGCAGCACCGGGCTGGGCACTACAGCCCCAGGCTCTAGGCCTGTGATGAACTCAATGTCCCACCCCACTGCCTGGAAAACCTCAGCAGCCCTGGGCTCTGGACCTTCCTCAGCAGCAGGCCAACCCCAGTAATACTGAGATTTGGGTCTGTTCAGTGCCAGACTCAGTTTGCAGGCGTGCCCCTGGGACAGACCAGCTCCAGTGGCCCCAGGCTCCAGACTGCCCCCAGCACCAGGCCGATCCCCACAGCCTTAGGCTTCAAGCCCACCCAACACCAGAACGGCCCCCACATTCCTAGTCATCAGGTCAGCATCCATGAGCCCACCCTCCAGGTCAGTCCTTGTGGATATAGGCTCCAGGTTCTAGACCATCTCACAGCCAGGTCGTCCCAAACAGCTACAAGCTTTATACCTGCCCCAGTGCCAGGGTGGAAAACCTGGCCTCATGCACCAGGCCAGCACCCAGGAACACAGGCTCAGGACTGCCCAGTGTCAAACTATGGTCCCATACTTCAGACCATCCTCCCAAACCCCAGAATCCAGGAAAGTCCTAGCAAATCTAGTCTCCAGGACAACATCTACAAACCTAGCCTTCAGACTTATCCCCATAGTCTCAGGCCCCAGGCTGGTCCCCATGGCCTGAGGCTTCAGGCTAGCCCCTATGGATAAAGGGCAACTGGAATCATCCTAGACCCTGGGGATAACCTGGTGCTGGAGTAGGCGTGGAGTCTGGAATCCTCAGTGCTGGTCTGGTGCCTTTATCCAGGTTTTACTAGGTGTTTGGAAAAACTCAACTGTGTCTTCTTCTGCTCTTATGCCACAAGAACAAAGAACACAGAAGACTTCTGTGAACAAAGGGATGGTGGCGGGGGAGCAACTGGTGTCCTCCAATTCAATTCTGACACTACCTAGAGATAGATCAGATCCTACAAGTTGAGAGCTCAGTTCCCAAGACCCCCTTCCCCCCACACACTAATTGCAAGTCCAGTCCTCCAGAACTTCTGACCAACCCTCTTTGGGTTCAACTTATTTGCTGGAGGGGCTCACAGCGCTCAGGGAAACATATACCAGCTTATTATAAAGGATATTACAAAGGATACAGGTGAAGAGGTGTGTAAAGGCGAGATGAGGGGGAAGCGGCATGGAGTTTCCATGACCTCTCCAGGTGCACCACCCTCCAGGAACCTCCATGTGTTCAGCTAGCCAGAACCTTGTCTGAGCCTTGTCTACTGGGCCTATTATGGAGATTTCATTACTTCCAATTCCTCAGCAGTCATTTTTCACAGAGAAGACGAACTGTCTATTCTTGGGATGAGCTGAGGAACTCAGAAATGCACTGGCTTTCTTGTTTGTGACACCATTTAGCCACATCCTCAACCTCAAACAGGTTTTCAAAGGTAAGGGAGGAGTCACATTCCGGTTGAAGTCAAGACTTTTCCCTATTATAACAGCTCCCTGGTGGTCTAGTGGCTAGGAAAAAAAGACTTTTCCCTATTATAAACTGTTACCTGTGTGATGAGCATTTCTCTTGAATGCTATGGGAAGGTGGACAGAGGTTTCTCAGCTTGCAGACCCCTTTTTCCTAGTGGTTTCCGGTCACACTGAGGCCAGCATGTCCCCTCTGTCCTAGGCCTGGAGCACCAATCTATCTGAGCATGTAAAATGACTCAATTTGTTCTTCGACTTTGGATCACGAATAACACTCACAAAAGAGTGACTTCAGAGCCTGATCCTCAATTAATCTTACTCCCAGTTATTTTCCTTTATAACATTGTCACCACACAACACAATGCCTAAGACATAGTAATCCCTGATTACATATTTGTTGAATAAATGAATGAACAAGATATGTACATCATTCATTAAATAGTGAAAAATGAAGGGGCTTTGCAGGTTAGGGTGACTCAAGGGTTGAGAGTTCTTTTATTTTTAGCCCTGCTCTTGATTTGTTGGCTACCCTTGGGGAAGCTGCTGTTTCTCAGCTTTCTCTTTTCTAGAACAGAGTGAGGATATGATAATCTCCAAGTGCTAAATCAATTCTTGGTATGGCTGGTTCAGCTAGCATGGCTGGTTCAAGTGGCACAGTGCCAAAAAAAAGGCTCAGATTTGATTTCCTTAAAAACCCATCAAATTCACACTCCATCGCCCACCTTCCACACGCTCAAACTCTGCCAAAGCTGTTTTGCAAATATGGGTGCTACTCCGAAAGGCAAGACCAGCCAAGGGCAAGGGTGGCTTGGTATGGCTTCTCTTTCCTTACTAGAAAAACAACCAATCTAAGTTAGCTCATGAGCAGAGCACTGCTGAAGAAAGGACAGGACATATGTACAAAATGACATGAAGGATCTCATGTTCTGAAGCTTGAGTGTATAGTCAAAGAAAACTCTTTTTTCATTTATCTGAAAATCTAAAAATGCAAGAGACTCCATGAAGTCTCCCGTTTCAGAGACCTCATCACCTTCCCAGAAAGGACTCAGAGGGCATCCAATGGCACTCTGGGTATTCAGAACTCAACCATTCTTCAAATAAATATTAAAATTCTCCTATGCCAAAACTGGGGAAGGGGTTGAGGAGGCAGGTGGATCAGAGAACCGCAGTGGCTTCCCTTTGCTCCTTTGTACCAAACAGAACACAAAGGACCATGGGTAAACCTAGAGCATGGCCACACCAACCTGAACTGGATCAGTGAGGAAGTACTCCATTCAGCTTTGGCTGGAGGGAAGGCATCTACTGAGTTTTAAGGTCAGTGATCCTTAAAGTCTTTTCTTCCTCCCAGTGATAAAATTCTCTGGGAGAAATAGGCTCTAATAGCAGGCTTAGGAAATTACCTTTCTAACAAAGCAGTCTAGAAATGAGAGTTTGTGGAGAGGGGAGGGAAGGAAGACATGCAAAGAAAATTGGAATGATTTAAGCATCAACTTCCCTCTCCCCTAACCACCTTTCCCACTACAGAACCTGTCCACCATCCACTTCTAATTTGGCAGTAATTCACAGAGGCAAGGAAGAGAGGAGAAATATAAGAAGAGCAAAAGTTATACTTAGGATCCCAGAGAGCTACTGAGTTATGAAAAATCAGTGAGATGAATTAGGTCTCCTAGAAATTAGGAAGTAGTATTCCACTTAATTCCTTACTGCTACCCCCAAGTCAAAGATGGCCACAGGAGTGACCAGAGAAAACAAACAGCTGTTTTTAGACACTAAACAGTTAGGCATGAGAAAATACAGCACAGATTCCCCAAACTGTCCAAGGCACTGCACTTGGCCCCTGACATAGTTGCTACCTTTTTTTCCAGCTCAGTTTCCAAAAGGATTAGGGTCCTCAGAGGAGCTGGCAACACTAGGAATGTATTTTAAAATGAGTTCCCTGAATTGGCTCCTGGCTTCTAAGAAAACCTGACACATTTTTATTTAATGAGCTTTTGAAGCCCCATATATTACTCCCAGGACTGTTTCCATGAGGGCATGGATCCTCTTATGTCTTCTTGAAGAAAAGGAACGACTAGTTCTACTTCTGCTCTTTCTGCATGAATCTGAAAACTGCACCAGTATGCTTTTTAGCAGAAGAACTTTTAAATTCCCAACATTTTTATAAATACATTAGCCTTTTGTACCAATGGACACATGTTTTAAGAAAAAGGAAGACTATAGGTAGCTTCTCTGGGTTAGTTCACAGAACAAAATCAAATGCTTCCACAGCCCAGAGAGAAATACAAATCAATTCTTCATTTGGGAACAATATAAATGAAGATAAGTCAAGCCCACATTTAATTGAATTCCTTCATCCTTCTGCTTACTTTGCTTTCTAAACCATTAGCAATTGGCAAAATGGATGAACTGATTTGAATCCCATTCCTCCCTGAAATGGGATTCCTCCCTCTCCTTGGCAGATACTCACACGCAACTACCCTTAGAGAACACTGGCAGTGGATACTATGGGCATGTACATGTCCTGGAGACAGGTAGCAAAAGCAAAGACACAATCACTGGTCCTCAAATTATTGAGCTACTGGCTCTATTCCAAAATTTCCAAGTTCATTCTAGTTCCTTCCCTAAAATGTTTCACAGTGCCTTACAAAAATTTTATACCCCAGGAAGCCTTTTACACTGTATGTTAACAGCTGTTTGGATTGGCTGTTCAGTTTGTTCTAACAGGCCCTCACCCACACGCCACACCACCACAGGACCAGCGCCAGTTCTAGGGGAAGAACAGAAAAATAGTTCTGGAACATGAGATGCAAGCAACTGAAAGAAACTGTGGAAAGCTCAAAGCTGGGTATGAAATCTTCATTTTATTGAGACTATCCACTTTTTCCTTGAAAGGGGTGACTCTAGTATGCCACATCACTGTGACATGGGCAGTGACAGTGTTTGAAGTGTGGTGGAAAGGGCACAAGGTGAGGGGCCAAGGTACCTGGGTTCCTGTCTTTGGTTCTGCCGCTGACTAGCTCTGAGACCTTGTCCAAGTCATACTACCTCTTTTTGGCCTCTGTTTCCTCATAAGTAAAATGTGTGGATCAGGCTAGAAAATCTTCAAGGACCTATCCAGCTATAATGATGATTCTAAGTGAAAGAAAAAGGAAATGAAAGAGTTCATTTCAATTGTCTCTCTTTTCATCTAAGAAAATAAGGATGCAGGATATTCCACCAAAAAGTACAGCCAATTTTTTTAAGGAGCCCCAGATGTCCTATCTGGCTGGAAAGACAATATGACTTGTTGGTGCCAGGTAACTCAGGACTACTGACCACCCTTTCCAAGGTCCTCTCCACTCCCCTGCTGTCATGTCTGCTAAAGCTGCAGTCCCCACCCCCCAGGCTGTGGACCAGTACCGGTTGGTGGCCTGTTAGGGACTGGCGGCAGAGCTCCATGCCACCCCGCTCCCAATCTGTTCAAAAATTGTCTACCATGAAACTTAGGAAAGGAGGGGTGGGGGTAGGAGGTGGAGGACGCACAGCAAGAGGTGGGCAGGCAAGCTTCGTCTGTTATTTGACAGCTGCTCCACATCACTTGCATCGCCGCCTGAGCTCGGTCCGCCCCCACACCCACCCGCCCTCCGAGGAAAAACTGTCTTCCAGGAAACCCGTCCCTGGTGCCAAAAAGGTCGGGGACCTGTGCTAAAGGATAGGGTTTTGAGGCCCACTGAAAATGCCTGGGAAAGTGAGCTACCTGGATATTCTTTAATCGTGTCCTACATAAGCTACAAAGGCCTACTGCATAAAGTCCTTTGCTTTAGATGGTTTTTGCAATAGTAAAGTTATAATATATCGTCCATAGTATTCTACTCAGCTCCAACCATGGCCACTTGTTGGCTTGCATCTAGAGCAAAGAATCCAAGTGATAGAAAAAAGTTAACATGCCCAGTGCGGGTGAAATCATAATGTGAGTGGGAACATTAGCCCCCAAACTGAACTGGGCTAATGGTGGCGGGGGGAGAGGCGGGGAGATGCCCCGTGAAGCAGCAGGGCAGCACACCTCCGCTCCTCCCAGGCTGCCCAGAATGCCTCCTCCGGCAATCGCAGAGTGCAAACAGGAAGGGGTTCCGGGACCAAACCTACTCCTAGAGGGGAAACTGGGCCCAAAGAGAAAGTACCTTACCCAGGGTGAGGCGCAGGGTCCCACCTCTGCCTGGAAGCCAAGGGCAATGATCTCAAAGCAAGATATTACAGAACCGGCGACAGGAGGGGGCATGACGCCACGACCCATCGGGCAGCTCCCGCGTCGAGACCCTCACGCCTGTCAGCGGTGTCCCAAGGAGCTTCCCACCGGCCACAAGCACTGCCACCCTGCCCTCGTCAGGAGAACACTGCCCCTTAGCCGTCCAAGGCCCTGGAAGGAGCTCCAAGGCCTCCAGGACGCCACTCCCACCTGCGACCACCATCTGGTGAAACCCAAAGCGGCCGCCCTTCTATTCACCCCTAGCCCTTTCTCAGGACTAGAAATCTGAATTTGGGCTGAACTTCCCCCTTCTACTGGAGGGACTCACCGGGGAACAGGGCCCGAAAAGTTCTAACATACATGCTGTTTTCATTCTAGGAGGAGCATAGATAAAAAGAAGACAGCGCGGGAGGAAGCAACATAGGAAAGAAACTCATCGATAAATATTATTGACAAGCCTCAAACAAGATATAGAAAAGCAAAATCACATTCTAGGGACATCATAATAAAATTGCTGAAAATATTAAATGCAGAAAAAAGGGAAGAACACATTTTCTTCAAAGAAGCACGAATATTATTGACAGTTGACTTCTCAATACAAACTGTGAATTCCGTAAGATGACTTAGATATATATATATGTATATATATATATATATCTTTAATGTGACAAATAAAATAACAGGCAACTTAAAGTTATATACCTGGAAAACATAATTTCCAAAACTAAAAACAACATAAAAATGTTTCACACACAAAAAATGAGAGAATTTGTTGTCAGAAAACCTGTAGTTCTGAGTTACAAGAATAGTTATTTGGGAGCAGAAAAATGGCCCTACATGGGAAAAGATGCAGGAGAAAGGAGGAATAATGAAAACAGTAAACATAAGGGTACACGCAAAAGAATATTGACTGAATAAGCAAGAAAAGTCTTGGGTGGTGGAACTTGAATTATGTATACAATTAAAATCCAACATAAAAAAATACAAAGTTAAAAGGGACTGAAACAGTGTTCTAAAAGCATAGCAACTCTGAGACAGTGGTAAAATAAATAATTTCTGCTAAGCTGTAAGAGTCAAAAATGCATGTTATAATTTCAAGTATGAACACACAAATCAGTGTAAAAGAATGCATAACTACTCAACTAATGGAAGTAAAACGTAGACTAATAAAACTTATTAATCAAAAGGAAAAAAGAAAGAAGAGAGAAAGGAACATAAAACAAATGGGCAAAAATAGAAAGAAGATATTCGCAAAATAAAAACAAATGTATCAGAAATTAAACTAAATGAAAATAAAGTACTGGAATTAAAATACTAAAATTGAAAGATTTTGTTAAAAAACAAAATATTACACTTAACATATTTTCAAATGAACACAAAAAATGCCAATATAAAAATGGAAAAAATATATATGAAAAATTAAAAGAAAGTTGGTGTAGTTATCCTATCACAATACATAGCTAATAAGGCAGGCAACATTTCAAAACATAAAGAGGAAGCTTTCATAATGACAAAGGAGCCCTTCCACCGCAAAGATACCATAAAACTTCTCTATGCATACAGTAGTATAGCTTCAAATTATGTATGACTTAACTCGACAGATTTCAAAGGAGAATGAGGCAAATTCAAATCATACTGGGGTATTTTAAATAAAAAATCAGAGTACTAGAACTGCTACAACGTTCTACAAAGACCAGGAGAAGCAAAGTGGAAGAGGCCTGTTTTTTCTCCTCTAACCTTTCAGTCTCCCTCTATTGCCCCTACTGGCAGAAACCACGTGGTGGCGGCAGGCTAGCAACAATGTAGTCCCAGTGTCAACCAAGTCCAATATCCAAAATCAGTGCACAGAGGTGGGTTTGGACTCAGGAGTCTTAATAAGTGGCTCATGTGTTCTAGTATTTCTTTTCACCAAATACCCTGCTCTCCGCCCATTTACACAGACTTTTTTTTTTCTTTTTCTTTTTTTTTTTTTTTTTTGAGACAGGGTCTCTCTCTGTTGCCCGGGCTAGAGTGCTGTAGCGTCAGCCTAGCTCACAGCAACCTCAAACTCCTGGGCTCAAGCAATCCTACTTTCTCAGCCTCCCGAGTAGCTGGGACTACAGGCATGCACCACAATGACCGGCTAATTTTTTTCTATACATATTTCTAATTGTCCAGCTAATTTCTTTCTATTTTCTTAGTAGAGACAGGGTCTTGCTCTTGCTCAGGCTGGTCTCGAACTCCTGAGCTCAAATGATCCGCTCACCTCGGCCTCCCAAGTGCTAGGATTACAGATGTGAGCCACCGCCCCTGGCCTACACAGACTTTTAATTTCAGGTTATTCTGATTCATTGTCCAATCATTACACCTTAAATTTTTCTATATTATTTTAATGTATTTGTTCAAAGTGATATATGGACAATAATTTTTATCACTATGAAAGGGAATAGGCTATTTTACCTGTTAAAAATATTACTAAATCAAGGTAAGTTACGTTAACTGATTCAACAGCATACATTCTTTAATTAAAGGCAAAGTATTTAATTTCTACTTGGCCATGTGACTACAACTACTTATAATTTCTGTCCATTTCTTGCACTCTTATTGACAGTTTGATAAACTTAACTAATATTTAGCAATACTATTCTTACTATAAATATTAAATAAGCATTTAGATCACTGTGTGGCAGCTTTACAAAGTTGTTAAAATGATCCAATATTCACCTATATATCTTTTCTCTAACATAAATAAATGGAAAGAAGCCTAGAGGGTAAACATGAAAATATGTGTTTGAATTCAATGGACATTTCAAAATACAAGACTATTCCACAAAAGGGATGAAGATGTTAGTTCATTATGAGTACATCACACAGATGAGTGGCACGTGTGCATTGCATGCATAAACCACACCAAAAGGATGAACGGATTTTCAAACAAGTCAGAAGGAAATCTAGTTGAAGGGTTTGCGTGTTATACTCATCAACCAAAAACCAAATTTCATCCCATAGTTTATTTGTAAACCCCTTCTGCCTCACAATGTAGGGGACTAAATGAACTTCTGCAAAGTTTGCTTTGGCCTTCATCTTAGAATTCATTTCCTGCCACCCTTTCCTCTTGTTCAATTGAACTAAGTTTGACCTAATGCTGCTTCCATACATAGTCAACTGTAACCTAACTTAATGTGTAAATGACCTGCAACCTAAACTCAGAGCATACTCTTGTAACAAGTAGCAAAGTCACAGACAGTCAGAACAGCCTAACCTTCAGCCAATCATAGGCTAGAAGCTGCCAAAACATGTCCAAATAAGACAAATGGGTAACCGCAGCCAATCAGCCTTTTTCTGCAAGCCATTTCCATTACTCTGGCTACAAATATTGCCTGGACACATTGTGGAAGGAAGCTCTCTGCACTGCTTTTGGTTCTGAGTACTACGTGGTTCAAAATTTTTTGTTGTTATTGTTCAGTTGTTAAATTTAGTTTGTCTAAGGTTTTTCTTTTAACACTCTTTTAATTTATTTTGGAATAGGGAGCTCTCCCAGGCAGATGTAATTGTTTTTATAAAAATGTCCATCCGTTCATTGTATGAATCCCCCATCAACATTCCCATTGTCTCTCATGATTCAGGTTTCTTACTCCATGAAGATATTATCTTGGGATACCTTTTGGTTTTCATAGAGTAATGATGACACACAAAGATGAAGTTATTCCACATGGTAATTAGTAATCAGTGTAGGGTTGTTTTAATTGTTCCTCTGGGTGTATTTTAATGTAACTATTAACAAATCTGTTTAAGATGCTATTCCCTGGGGCCCTTTGTACTTGAGTCAGAAACTGTTTTTTCATTGATCTTAACTATAAAGGAATCAATACTCAAGCAAGCCTGAAAAAGGTACTCTGACAGCAAACTGACAGGGGCTACTGTCTTTATTTTCTGTTTTTTCTAGTGATTTAATACAGGTCACCATTTGAACATGGCAGTGCCCTGCAAAGAACGCAAGTGAGTATTTGTGGACATACTGTCTAATTGTTAGGGTTACCATAAAATCATGGCCTGAGTAGGAATATTTATGAACCAAGTAACATATTTAATTCTTTCTTTGCCATAGCACACGAGAAAATTCATCCATGGATTACAATTTAATTCAAAACAGGAAATAGCTATTGGATGATACATATATTTACATTGCTTGCCTTCCTTTTTAAATTTTTCCTATAAAATATGCACAAACTGGAATTTAGAAGAAAATAAACTACCAAGACCTGGAAATACTTAATATTTGGGGGAAATTGTTTTAGAATATCCCCTTTCTTTAATTAACATAAAGTTTCAATTAGATAAGTAGTTTTAAAAATGAGCTCTCAAAACTTCTCATTGTATCAGGATGCTCTAAATTGCTTAAAACTCCTCTCAGAGATAGACTGTACAAGACTTTCAGTTACTCATTTAGTGTGCATATTCCATCTTCCATATATAAGAATCTATAATAGACTCTGAAATAAGAAGAGTGGTAGGTTCAAAGTTGAATTTGAAAAATTATCTCTTCCCAAACTTAGAAAACAAAATAAATTTGAAAAATTATTTCTTCACAAACGTAGAGAATAAAGTGCTTTGGGAGTATAGGTATGTCTGGGATTCTTAGAACAGACATTGCATTGGCTTCAGGTGTCCTAGCGTGACCAACTGTCCCAATTTGTCTGAAACTGAGGGGTTTCCTAGGATGTGGAACTTTCAGTGGCAAGACTTGGACAGTCCCAGTCTAACCAAATGGCTGATTACACTGCCTAAGGTAGGGCCATGATTTGTGTGCAGCCATTGGCACGCTCTATTAATACCCAACACTTTTTATCTTTTTACAATTCATCATACTTCCTGGGCACTCTGATCTTCCATTCCTGCCTCTCTTTGATCACTTCAAAACTGAGAAAATTTAAAAATATCCACTTTCACCTCTCTTTCAGTACCTCAGCTGTGAAGCTAAGCCAAAGAGAATGCAACATTCTCTTTAAACAAAACTTGAACTAGAACAAAGCTTCTGACTTAACCCTGCTTAAGATGAGTTGTCTGACAGAAATCATTCAGGACTACAAGGGCAGAGAGTCGTTTGTACCACTCTATTCCAACAGAACATAGTGGCTGCTATGGTGAGTTCTTAGCACCTTGCCTTACACACGGTAACCCCTTTAAAAGTGTGCCTATATTGTTGATGATGGCAATGAAGATGAAAATATGTGAAAACAGATGATGACGATAATGATGTAATTGACAATGCAGAAGAATAAAGTCTGCTCTAGGAGTTGACATTGGTACAACATTGGTGTACAGATCACATGAGTGAATTTTGTTTTTAGACTCCCTGGATTCAGATCTCCATGTCACCAGTGTCTCACTGTGTGACAAGGAACATGTATATCAACTCTACAAAACTTTAGCAACTACCTTATATGGAAAATGAGGACATCAATATTCTTAATTCTTAATCCTATTCTCATTAAAAAATAGCACAGTATATGGCACATAAATAAAGACCAGCATGAACTATTATTAATTTTGGTGTTCTAGAGTCAGTAAACACAACATGGCCACAATTCACTCCTACGAAGGGGTTGCCAGTGTTTATCTGGCAATGTGCCTGTGTCCTGCCAAACAATTAAAATTAACTTGTTTACATTTTCTCTGTATATAGTTTTATATATTGTATAACTTTTATTTTATTCTGGTAATTAATTATTATAGATAAATCCTAATGTTAAATTTAATTAAACTGATTTGTTCTACAAACCAGTTGGTGCTTATAAACAGTCTCAGCTCAAGACGGACAACATGTCTCCCTCTGAATCCATCCTCTCTGCTGCCTTCAGGGCTACCTTTCTAAAATTGGGGCACCCCACATATTACTTCCTCTCTCAGAAACTTGCAATTTCTCCCTTATTGACCACTTTACCACAAAATAATTTCTTAGAATATAATCATCTCAACAGGTCTTGTCTTGCTGTACATCACATAGCACAGTAATACCCCATGCATGAAAAGCTGACATTGTCTTCCAGCTACTTTGCCATATTCCCAGATACGCTTTTGGACTTCATGCTTCTTTACATGTGCACATTAGTAATTTTTATTGAGATTTTTCTCTCCTCTCTTCCCTTTCCCTTCATACTCTTCAAAACTGCTTCCTTTTATTTTTCTTTCAACATGCCATTGCTGGCTTGAAACAAAAACTGCTTGCATTTGAAAAAAATACCACATCCTTGTGGACTAAAAGCAGAGTTATTCACAAGAAGAAAAAATGTTCCCCTGTAAGGAAGATATGCAAAATAGAGGACAAACAATAAATATAGTAAATATAAGAGTGCAAGTAAAGAAATATTGACTGAATGAGCAGTAAAAATCCTGGGTAGTGGGGTTTGAGACGTCACATCCATGTTTTTGGTTAGTCTTTCCACAATCAAATTAAGTGTGCTATGTTACTATATAATATTGTTTTATACCTCTAATAATTTCCCCACACTCTCAAAAAATGTTAAGATTGAATATTTATTGTTTTACCACTGACTCTGAGATAATTGAGAACATATATTATTTACATCATTATAATCTAATCCAGTAGCAGAATGATTAGTACAAAGTGTGACCTTTAAATATTTGTTGAATAAAGTCACCTTTATTGTAATTAGAATTAACTGAATTATCCTCTATTGCCCTAACCCAACCTGCTTATTCTTTTATTATAATATTTATCCAAACATTTCTGGAAATGTTTTGTTACATTATATAGTAAAATCTGCCTTATTAATAATTAAAAATCCATATACCAAAATATATGGATTTTTAAAATGATATGTTTGAAACTCTAAATAATAATTATTATTAAATTGGTAGTTCAATATGTCCCCAGAACTGGGCTAATGATTCATATTCATTGTTTAATTCTCAAAGAAACACAATGAGCAGAAACACAGTTACTGCTGTTGTTATTGCACTTAACCAATGCGGATAGACCAAGACTTGAAGAACTTATGTTAAAAATGCAAAGTCACAGACAGAAAGTGCCAGGGTCAACATTAAGCCATTTATAGTACCATGTTTCTAACTAAATTTTACTGATTTTTGTTGCCTACAAATTTTGATCAGTATACAATCTAAGCCAGACTAAACATAGTAACTAAAGCAAAATGATAATTTCAGGTGAGATGACCTGAAAGAGACATGGTCAGGAGTAAATGGCTATTGATTTATAAGACCCGGAGAAACAGATGTTCCTGCTGATGTAGGCAGGCCCTCTTTGTCTGAATACTGTGGCTTTTGGGAGTCTAAAGTAGCACCCAAGCCAGATTAATATCAAGTGCAGAATTCCAAGAGAAACTATTGACTGCTGTTCAGACACCTAAGGATGGAAGACAATATCCCCCGGCTGTCCACACAGTATCCAGACATTGTTAATATAAGGAGAACATATCACATGGCTGGATACTTTCTGGGCAGCCCCTGTATATCACGACCTTGGGCCAATAGTGGACATTCTGAACAAGATGTTTATTGTCAATAGATACCCCCTCCTCCCAGGGAACTGTGTCTTAGTACCATTCTAGGTTCAGCCTCCTTCACACACAGTAACCACCCAACTCATGGAACCAGCACCAAGAATAAAGCCCAACCAGTGCCAGAACACCTGTGAAAGGGATGAGGGTGTTAGAAGAAAAGATGAGAAAGAGAATTCTCAGGTTCTCCCACCTTCGCTCTTGACAAAGAGATGGTAAGACTGAGGTGCACTTTCCTATCTCCTTATGAAATTTAAGCATTTTGTGAAACTTGGCATTGCATCGTGGGACTGGGATCTCTTCCCCATAACCAGCTTTAGGAGAATTGATCAGTAACGATGACATGGATAAATAACATTAATAAATAGCAGTACTTACATTGACAACTAACAGTTCTCCAAGGAAAAATGGAAGCTTTTTTCTTCCACAATGAAAGTTCAGTTTATATTTGAGTGCCTATTTTTGGTGGGTAAGATC
Organism: Varecia variegata; assembly: GCA_028533085.1. Taxonomy (NCBI): domain Eukaryota; kingdom Metazoa; phylum Chordata; class Mammalia; order Primates; family Lemuridae; genus Varecia; species Varecia variegata. Next base: position 66,145,486 of record CM052445.1, on the reverse strand, counting down.
ATGTAGGCTGAAAGGGCCCTGCTATCTTATAGATTTATCTCAAGAAGCTTTGATGCCAGATCTCTGATTAAGATGAAATGGCCATACTAGGACCTCTTAATATCATTTGAAAACATACTCAACACTCAGAATTTTAAAGATTAGTTAATATCATTTCAATATCAGATTTTTCAAATATTCAGATACTTGAATTAAATTTCAAATATAAACTATCTTGTCTATATTTTTTCTGCTCCAAATCATAATAATAAAACATCCACCTTCTTTCAAATCTCTCTCATGTTTTTCAGTTTTTATATACATTTGCTGTACTATTTTGTGTTTTGGCTAAAAACATATAGCAGAAAGGTTAATAGCAATTTCTTTGGAGTCAACCTAGGTGTTAATCCTGGCTCTTCCAATTACGAGACATGTAATTCTAGCTACCATTATTTTCTCTTTCATGTATTGTTTGTTTATCAACTACATAAAGATGGAAATATTAGACCCAATGTGCTTGTGAGAACAAAATGATATCATATCTACGGAGGACCTAACATAGAGCCTGCCACAAGCCATAGATCCAAGTAATGGTGGTTGTAACATTTCTTCACTATGGGAAAATAAATACCAAACTAGGGATTCTTAAAGTGGATTATGGATTAAGCAAAAGCTCTATTTTTTTTCTTTTTGTCTAAAGAGTTACACATGAATCTATGAGAGGCTTAAATTTACTTAGCAAATTATTAATTAAGGCTACAGGGCCAGAGGGAGCAAACTAGACTAGATTTGTGGACCCACACTCAAAAATGATTTTTATTTATGCCTCTGTTTAGATATAAGAAATACAGTGTGACCTCTGAAAAATTAAAGAACATTGATAAAACATAATTTTATGAATAAATCCACAACTACTTTGAATACACTTACTAGATTCATCTGATCATAATAGTTCTGAAAGTCATAAGTTCATGTAAATAAATACCTGTGCAGACAAAGCAAATCTACCAAAATAAATAAGCATAAAATGAAACAGATAACAGAATGCTAGAAAGGTTTGGGGGAGAAATAACAGAGGACACAAATTTCTTTTGTGCCCTAGTAATTTTTTTCCAGAAAACTTTCCAGTTGCCTCTTTCCCTTGGGTATCCTTAAGAAATATGGGCTCTCTCTACAGAACATAGAATATTTATGTAAATTTATCCAATTATTAGAAATAAGAAATCTGAAGCTTATTGAGATTAAATGGCCAATTTATAGCTGTAATGAAATGCAGACACACCATAGATTTTATATTTTTAAATCCAAGTTATTGCCATTATATGACAGCAAAACAAATAGTTGGTTCACACAATTTTAGCAATGTGCTTCTCAAACTGAAGAGAAACTGCCAAGATAGACATATGATCAAATTATTTAGTATTCAGACTTTAATAAATTAGTCAATATCCCCATGAGTATACAGCCTCAAAATATTATGCTGGGCATTTTTCACCTGAAATATTCAAATTATAATTAGCCCTGTTGGTTTCTATTGTTTCAGATATCCCCACTCATATATATCTCAAGGACACCTAAGCATACCATGCAGTTATCTGAATTATGGAGATATGTAATTATTTGTATTATATTTCCATTGAAGATAAATAGATAATAGATAGATAGATAGACAGATTAAACTCAGACAAGTTTCAAGTCAAAATGAAATATTGGAATATTTGAAGACATTTATTTTTCTTATGTTTTTCTTTTCAACCATTGTCTCCAGTTTATTTGAGTCATCCATGCAAAAATATACAACAGAGAGTGAGATCTTTCTGGAGAAGAATGGATACTGCCTGGAAGACAGAACTCCATCATAAGGAAATTCATGTCGCCAAGTTGTATCAAATCAATAATCAAATCACTAGGTGCACACACACACACACACACATACACACCCACACACCCTGCACTGTCTAATAGCAACACACAGATCCCGTTAATTCTCAGTTGTTCACTTCATGCAACGTCTGCCATTTAATCACCCAGGCAGGATGAACCACAGCATCATAACTGAGTTCATTATTCTGGGCTTCACCAAAAACCCTGAACTCCAGGGAATTCTCTTCCTTGTTTTTCTTTTCATCTACCTTGTGGCTTTTCTTGGTAATATGCTTATTGTCATTGCTATAATCTATAACAACACCTTGCATACCCCCATGTATGTTTTTCTTCTAGCACTGGCTATTGTAGACATCATCTGCACAACAAGCATCATACCAGAGATGCTTGGGACCATGCTAAAACCAGGAAAGACCATTTCATATGGGGGCTGCATGTCCCAGCTCTTCTTCTTCACATGGTCGCTGGGGGCTGAGATGGTTCTCTTTACCACCATGGCCTATGATCGCTATATAGCCATCTGTTTCCCTCTTCGTTACAGTACTATTATGAGCCACCGTATGTGTGTGGCCTTGCTCAGCACTGTCATGGCTATTGCAGTAACCAATTCCTGGGTGCACACAGGTCTCATCCTGAGGTTGACTTTCTGTGGGCCAAATACCATTGACCACTTCTTCTGCGAGATACCCCCACTATTGGCTTTGTCCTGCAGCCCCATAAGAATCAATGAAGTGATGGTGTATGTTGCTGATATTACTCTGGCCATAGGGGACTTTACCCTCACCTGCATCTCCTATGGGTTTATCATTGCTGCCATTCTCCACATCCGCACAGCAGAAGGCAAGCGGAAAGCCTTCTCAACATGCTCTTCCCACCTCATAGTGGTGTCCCTTTACTATTCCCCTGTAATCTACACATATATTCGCCCTGCTTCCAGCTACACGTTTGAAAAGGACAAGTTGATAGCTGCATTCTATGCTCTTGTGAATCCTGCATTAAACCCAATTGTGTATAGCTTCCGTAACAAGAAAATGCAGGCAGGGATTAAGAAAGTTTTCACATTTCTAAAACATTAGTGGTTTCAAGAGGGAACATTGCTTCTTTACTTTAGCATCACCTCCTACTATAACTTAGATTTTACTGATCTTTCATAATTATCTCCATCCCAAATTTTCCCTTCTCTCTAATTTCTACCCTATTCCTAGCATTCTCATTATCTCCACAACTCCATATTCTTCATATGAAGAATGTTTATAATGCAATATACATCACACTTTCACATAGACACAAGGGCCGTCTGGAAAGTATCCAGCCATTGTTAATATAATTTTTCATATTACATGACTGGACACTTTCCAGACAGCCCTGTTATATATCACAAAAAATATCCCAACATCTTTCTAAAAATATATACATAATTTCTATATATGCATATATACATTCACCTATAAGCATATGTGCACATCATACATGCATATATCACAAAATATTTAGTATATTTTGTGCCATGTATTTGTTATGTGAATGTGAGATGGAGAGAATTAGTGTGTATGATGAATTTGACCTTCCATAATGGGCTGAGTTAATTCACTTAGAATAATATAATAATGAAGTATCTACTCTGGGTTTGGGCCTTATTAAGTTATTTAGATTTCCTTGGATAAAAATTTTGTCCTGCTGAATGAAATTATAGGGAAAATTCTTAAGTCTCCATATGTTTGGGTAAAATAACTGAGAATACCAGTTCATTCACTTTAAACCAGTGAGTAGAATTATGCCTCATGCAACAGAAGTCTGGTGCTAGGGAGTCAATAGTGTATATGGCAGTTCAATGATGTCAACAAAGAAGCAGGTTCTTTCAATCTTCATGCCCTACCATTCAACATTATTTTCCTTAGGATCATGAATGGCCTCTGAATTACTAAGCACTCCATCCATGACCCACAGAGAATGAAGGCTAAAGATGGAGATGTCATAGGGCAAATGAAGCTTTGTCTATTATTTTTTATAAGGCTCACTCACTCAGTAAATATAACCCATACCACATTGGCCACAGCTACATATTACACCATCTCAAGTTGTAAAAACTGATTGGAAGAGCAAATTTTGAAAGTAGGCACTTGCATCCCTGAAAGAAATTTAGAGTTAACATAGATGGGATGGGAAGGGGGTATTCTTACTATGCCAGCTACTGCTTGTACCTATCAACAAATATATTAATATCATAAATGTAGATTTGAGGTAACAAACTAAATGGTGAAATAAAATTGGATTGAGAAAGTGAGAATGCCAAAATTGAGACCATCATAATACAAATACACAACATATCTTATACCAAAATGGAATACATTATTTGTTGTCATTAATAAATCATGCCATTTTAAATAACATATTTCCAAAATTAGGCAAACATATTGGCAGAATTTGATCTTACAAATAAATCTGAAGCACTTTTTTAAAAATTTAAACTGTATAATAAACCTATTTGGGGTTCTTCTTTGGGTAATTTAAAAACACATTAGAAGACACAGACCAGTGGAACAGAACTGAGAATCCAGATATAAAACCATCCTCATATAGCCATCTAATCTTTGACAAAGCAGACAAAAACATACCTTGGGGAAAGATTCCCTATTCAGTAAATGGTGCTGGGAAAACTGGATAGCCACATGTAGAAGACTGAAACAAGACCTGCGCATTTCACCTCTCACAAAAATCAAATCACAGTGGATAACAGACTTAAACCTAAGGTGTGAAACTATTAGAATTTTAGAAGAAAATGTGTCTATAAGAAAGACTCTTATAGGCATTGGCCTAGGTAAAGAATTTATGAACAAGACCCCAAAGGCAATCACAGCAACAACAAAAATAAATAAATGGGACCTGATTAAATTAAAAAGCTTCTGCACAGCCAAAGAAACTGTCATAAGACAGACAACCTACAGAATGGGAAAAAATTTTCCCATGCTACACATCTGATAAAGGACTGATAACTAGAATCTATGTAGAACTCAGGAAAATCAGGAAGAAAAATCAAACCCTATCAAAAAATGGGCAAAGGACATGAATAGAAATTTTTCAAAAGAAGACAGAAGTGTGGCCAACAAACATATGAAAAAATGCTCAACATCTCTAATCATCAGGGAAATGCAAATCAAAACCACAATGAGATATCACTTAACTCCAGTGAGAATGGCCTTTATCAAAAAGTTCCAAAACAATACATGTTGGCATGGATGCAGAGAGATAGGAACACTCATACACTGCTGGTGGGACTGCAAACTAGTG
>CM052445.1:66113988-66139835 GCA_028533085.1 Varecia variegata | reverse complement strand
AAAAAAAAAAAAGAAAAGTAATGGGGACAGTGGGCAACCTTGTCTGGTTCCAGTTCTAAGTGGGAATGCTTTTAATTTTTCCCCATTCAGTATGATATTGGCTGTGGGTTTGTCATATATGGCTTCTATCATTTTTAGATAGGCCCCATCTATGCTTATTTTGTTAAGCGTTCTTATCATAAAAGGTTGTTGAATTTTGTCAAATGCTTTTTCTGCATCTATTGAGAGGATCATATGATCTTTGATTTTGCTTCTATTTATGTGGTGAATGACATTTATAGATTTGCATATGTTGAACCATCCCTGCATCTCTGGGATGAAGCCCACTTGGTCGTGATGGATTATTTTCTTGATGAGCACTTGGATTCCATTTGCTAGGATTTTATTGAGAATTTTTGCATCTATATTCATAAGAGATATTGGTCTATAGTTTTCTTTTTTTGTTGCATTTTTTCCTGGTTTTGGTATCAAAGTTACATTGGCTTGATAAAATATGTTGGGGATAATTCTGTCCTTCTCAATGTTGTAAAATAATTTTTGTAGGATGGGCACCAGTTCTTCTTTGTAGGTGTGGTAAAATTGAGGTGTGAACCCATCTGGTCCAGGGCTTTTCTTTTTAGGATGGTTTTTTGTTGCTGTTTCTATTTCTGTTCTTGATATTGGCCTATTCAGGAATTCTATTTCTTCCTGGTTGAGCCTAGGGAGGCTGTGTGTTTCTAAGCATTTGTCCATTTCCTCCACATTTTCCAGTTTGTGTGCATAAAGGTTTTTGTAGAATTTGTAGATGATATCTTGAATCTCTGTGACATCAGTTGTGATTTCTCCTTTCATGTTCCTGATGGAGTTTATTAGAGATTTTTCTTTTCTGCTCTTTGTTAGTCTAGCCAGAGGCTTGTCTATTTTGTTTATCCTTTTAAAGAACCAACTTTTTGTTTTATTCATCTCCCATATAGTTTTTCTGTTGTCCATTTCGTTTAGTTATGATTTGATTTTATTAATTACTCTTCTTCTGCTGGGTTTGGGGTCGGTCTGTTCTTCTTTCTCCAGCTCTTTGAGTCTATTCATTAGGTTGTCTATTTGTAAGTTTTCTGTCTTTTTGATATAGGCATTTATGGAAATAAATTTTCCTCTCAGGACTGCTTTTGCTGTGTCCCACAGATTTTGATAAGTTGTGTCTCCTTTGTCATTTAATTCAAAGAATCTCTTGATTTCTGTCTTGATTTCTTCATTTATAAAATAATCGTTCAGGAGAAGTTTGTTTAGCTTCCATGACTTTGAGTAGGAATGAGAATTTCTGTTAGGGTTCATTTTTACTTTTATTCCACTGTGATCTGAGAAGATGCATGGCATAATTTCTATTTTTTAAAATTTTTTAAGACATGCTTTGTGTCCATAGGATATGGTCAATCTTATAGAATGTCCCATGAGCTGATGAGAAGAATGTATATTCAGTGGAGTTTTGGTAGAATGTCCTGTAAATGTCAGTCAGGCCCATTTGTTCTAGCATTCTGTTTAAGTCCACTACTTCTTTGTTTATTTTCTGTTTGGAGGATCTGTCCTGTACTGTCAGAGGGGTGTTGAAGTCTCTGGCTATTATAATGTTGCTGTTTATCATTTGCTTTAGATCAAGTGGGGTTTGCTTTATGAATCTGGGTGCACCTAAGTTGGGTGCATATATATTAAGTATAGGTACGTCTTCTTGTTGAATTGTACCCTTCACCAGTATATAGTGACCATCTTTGTCTTTCCTTACTTTTGTTGATTTAAAAACTAAGTTATCAGTGATTATACCCACCATGCCAGCTTTCTTTTGGCTTCCGTTTGCTTGAAATATCTATTTCCACCCTTTTATTTTCAGTCTAAATGCATCTTTGCAGGTTAGATGAGTGTCCTGGAGACAGAGATACTTGGCTTGTATTTTTTAATCCATTGGGCCAGCCTATGTCTCTTGAGTGGGGAATTCAAGCCATTCACATTTATTGAGAGAACTGATAAGTGGGACAGATTTCTGTTCATCCTGTTGGGTAGAACTTCATTGCTATGTTTTCTCTCTTGAGCCATTGTGGTATCTGGCCTTTGATCTTTAGCTCTTGAGTAGTTTTACATTTGTGGGTCTTTCTTTTGGTGGTCCGTGTGTAACTCTGTTTTGAGTACTTCTTGTAGGGCTAGTCTTGTCTTGGTGAATTCCCTCAGTCTTTGTTTATCTGGGAATGTCTTAATTTCCCCTTTGTATACAAAACTTGCCTTTGCTGGGCAGATTCTATGCCAGGCATTATTCTGTTTCAGAAGAGTGAGAATGGGGCCCCAGACTCTTCTTGCTTTTAAGGTTTCAGTTGAGAAATCTGGCGTTATTTGGATGGGCTTTCCTTTGTATGTTACTTGTTTCTTTCTCCTTACAGCTTGAAGAAGGGCCTCTTTAGTGGATATTTTCGTTAGTCTGATGATTGCATGATGTGGTGTCTTCCTATTTGCAATGAATCTCCCAGGGGTCCTTTGGGCTTCTTGTACCTGTATATCTAGATTTTTATCAAGGTCTGGGAAATATTCCTCAATTATATCTTCAAATAGCTTATCCAACCCTTGCGTATTATCTTCTTCACCCTCAGAAATGCCCATAACTCTCACGTTAGGCTTCTTCATATAATCCCACATTTCTTGCAGACTCTGGTGTTTTCTCTTATTTCTTTCCTCTATCTCTGTGACTGACTTATTGAATTGGAAGGTGTTGTCTTCGGTCTCTGAGATTCTTTCTTCTGTTTGATCTACCATGCTTTTGAGGCTTTCTACTGTGTTTTGTAGTTCCCTGAATAAATTCTTTATTTCCAGGAGTTCGGTTTGATTTTTCTTTAATATTTTGATATCTTTAGTGAATTTTTCTTCCAAGACCTGGATTTTCTTTGTATGGTTTCTTTCTGTTGGTTATCCATTTTTTCTTGCATATTGTTGAGTTTTCTGATGATCCACGTTTGAAATTCTTCTTCTGTCACTTTGGTGTTCTGAGTTTGGCTAATGCCCATTGCTAGAGAGCTGGTGTTTCTCTTTGGGGGTGTGCTTTCCATTTGATTCTTCATACTTCCAGAGTTCTTTCACTGATTCCTTCCCATCTGCATCAGCTGTTGTTTCTTACCTTTAGATTTTCATTTGGATGGTGACACACCCTGTTTGGTCTCTGATCCAGTAGGTGGTATTTGTGGGTGAGATTTGACCACACCCTATATGATGAGTCAGTAGATGCAGTAAAAGTGTGTGCAGAGTGACCTCCCTGTCAGTAGGTGGTGCTTGATGGGAAGGGCAGGCTGCTGCAGTGTTGTTTTTGGGTCCTGTAACCAGCTCTGGTTCCTCTTGAGAGGCACTCTAGTGTCTCACAAGGTGGGTGGGGCCCTGGGACTTCCAGGTGTGTCCTTATTCCACACCTCAGTGAGGGCAGGTCGGGGAGTGAGTCTGGGTAGTGCTGGGTTGGGTGAGTGTGTCCTCAAGCTCCACAAATGCTGTTAGCAGGGATCAGATATCTTTTCTTTGCATCTGGGCAAAGCTGTCAGGGAGGGGCTGGAATGGCCACTCTCAGTAGACATGTCTTTTTGTGGGGGTGGCGCTGATGAGACCTACAGTCTAGGGCAGGCCTTGCTCCTTTCCACTCTCCCCTATTCCACAGTTTCTCCTGGCCTCTGCCAGCAGGCAGGACCTCAAGCCAGTGGATCTATCCTTGCTGTCATGCATGCCAAGAGGTTCCCTGCCCAGGATCACAGCCTGGGCTGAGCACACAGCCTTCATGTGAGAGGAGGGTTGCCCCTCAAGAACGCTGATCTGTCCCTGTAGGCACACACACTCATTAGGGTCTTTAAAAACTATCCCTTTTGTGCCCCAGGGCAATGCTATTGAGGCCTGGGTGTACGCGATGTGGTCTTCAGGCCTGTCCTCTGGGTCCTGGAGATCAACCCCTGACCCTTCTAGGGAGATAAGTGCTGGTCTCAAGTCATCCACGGGGTGCCCAAGCTGGATCAATGTCTCTCCATCTCAGGATTTTCCCTCCTCTCCTGGAGTCACCAGGCAAAGCAGTACCTGGCAGGGTTTATGGGTAGGGAGGTCACAATCTGAGTACCCCTCAGTCTGCTGTAGGTCCGCAAAAGGAGAGGTCCCATTCCCTGCAGATGCCTCCAGGTGGTGGCTAAATTGTTCTTCTCGGCAGTGGCTGGTAGGCAAAGGGGGAGGGGAGAATGAAGCAATATGGTGCCTGCCAGTCAGCTCGGGTCTGCGGACCGGGAGGTGCCCTGAGGGAGACGGGAACCTGGTGCCTTGTCCGCAAGAGGCTCACGGCTCACTGGCGGTGGGCATCTCTGGGCTGGTGTGGGCAGGTCTCTCTGCTCAGGAGCCCCCCACAGTCCAAAACACCAGGGAGGGGAAATGTGTGTGCTCCACCTACCCTTGTTGCTGGTCTCCAAGCCTCTCAGGGGCCTTTCTTCTACCAGTTCTCCTCCGCAACTTCTTCCCCTGAGGCTCCTGTAGTTCCAGGCACCCTTCCTTCCAACCCTCGTCTCACCTATGTTTGTCTACCTCTTTATTTTTTTTCACTTTCTTCTAAAATCTGTCTTTCTTGCAGAGACACTCTGGCTGGAAGTTTTTCTCATCCACCATCTTGATTCTCCACATTTATTAAATTATTAAATACTACAGAGTTAATATTAGGTATGTGTTAGCACTTCTACCATGTGTAAAATGTAACATAACTTTTTGAAAAAGAAAATATTGAGGAGTCAACTGTTCTATGATGAATTAAAATAAATAAATATATTAATTCATTTTCATGGAAAATCAGAGAGTTCTAATAGAGATCAAAATTTGGTATCTGGCAAATTCGATGTCTCAGATGAAGATAGAAAAGGAAAGTGGAATGTCCAGTAACTCCTGTTGGGCTTAACAGACATATTGAGAGAAGTAATAGATGTGAAATATCAAAAAATGTATCAAAAAAGTCATGTAATTAAAATAATAAGAGTTCAAAAAGATCCACATTAAAATAAATATGAATAAAGATGTGATTACAAGAGTGGAAAAGAATGGCTCTGTGATGAAAATATGGGGTGACTGAGAATTTCCAGCCAGCCTGCGCTAGACCTTAGCCCTGCCTGGGCCTCCTTTTGCTAAACCTAAATTAAAAAACTATAAGGCTCTTAAAAAGTAGCCCCAATTTTTCCATCCTTGAATCCTGTCCTGCAATTAACAACATGTGTTGGCACACACTTTTCAAGAATTTGAACAGTAAAAAGTTCTTGAACAGATAAGCACTGACTGATCTTCTCCAATCTATTCTATTAAATGTTTAAATTATTTGCTTCATGCAAAACATTCATCTAAGAGCTGCTCTGATTCCGCAGTATCTTAATAAAGTCTTAAGCAAATGATTTTTAGTTAGTTTTTAATCCTTCCATGCAATGTAAAATACATTTTAGTTTATATTTTAAGTGTATATAAAATAATAGTAGAAATAATCTTAAAAGCCAATAGTAAGCTGGGAGAATAAATGCCAAATAATTGACCACCAAAAAGCTAATCTTAATATATTGGGTATTAACTATAACAACAACAACAACCAAAAAAAAAAAAAGGAATTAGGGAATTGACCAGTTGAATAAACTCAAGTAATTAAAAGTTAATTTCCAGAAAGTCAAATACCACATATTCTCATTTGTGAGAGCTAAATAATGTGTATACATGGACACAGAAAGTGGGATAATAAACTCTGGAGACTCATGGGGTTGGGAGGGTCGGAGGAGGCTGTGGGATAAGAAGTGGCCTAATGAATACTATATACACTACTCGGGTGATGAACTTCACCACTACACAATATATATGTGTAGCAAAACTTGCACTTGTACCCACAAAGCACTAAAAATGATAAAAGTTAATCTCAGTTTTTAAAAAATTTTAAAATACAAAGTTTTAGGCATGTATTAGTTTTCTATTGCTGCTGTGACAAATAACCCAAAACTCCATGGCTTAGAAAAATGCAAATTTATTATTTTGCAGTGCTATAATTGAGAATTTTGATACAGGTCGCATTGGGCTGAAATAAAGGGGTTGCCATCAGGGTCAGGGCTACATTCCTTTCTAGAGACTCCAGTGGAACATCTAATCCCTTGCATTCTGACCTGTAGAGGCTTGCACGTTCCTTGACTCATGGCCACCTTTGATCCTCAAAGACAGCAGGGTAAGGCATGTAAGATGATCCTTCCTTAGACATACCTCACACTGACTACATCTTAGAAAAGTCCTTCATTCCTCAATTTAATCACATCTGCAAAGTGCCCTTTGCCAGGTAATATTTTAACAGGTTCCAAGGGTTATGAGGTGGACATCATGGAAAGCTGTTGCAAGCTGTGAAAAGCCGAGCACAGTGCTGCTGAAGCCTGATCTACGTGGACCAGAAATACCCAAATCTTCAAGTTCCTGAGATAATGACTGATAATCATGAATGTGTCAACCTTTCAGCATTTTAAATAAGCATTTTATTTAAATTAAAACTGTTAATGTATTGACCCTAGATCATAAAGAACTCATATAATCAATAAAAGCCCTAAGATTTTAGCCTTTCTGTAACAGGCACTAGTTTTATTGTTTTTCCACATAAAACTGGTACTGGCTTAGTTTCAAGAGAATCTTCCACAAAGATGCCTTGATTTCTTTGTTCCTTAGGCTGTATACTATGGGGTTCAGAGATGGAGGCAACACAGAATAGAACGCAGACACCAAAAAATCCACAAGATGTGGGGAATCAGGGACTGGCTTCAGATAGGCAATGGTTCCAGTCATTATAAAGGTGATCACAACTATGAGATGAGACACACAGGTGGAGAAAGCTTTTGACCTCCCTCGTACATATGGCATTTTTAGCACTGTATTAAAAATGTAAATATATGAAAATCCAATAGACATGAAACAGAAAAGAGCATAAATGACCCCGATTGCAACACTAACATAAACAGTAATGTGACTATTTGAGCAAGAAATCTTCAGTAGAGACGGGACATCACAGAAAAACCGTGAGAGTTTTCTGGAGCCACAGAAAGATAAAGTGAAAGTTCCTGCTGAATATAAGACCCCAAAGATACTCCCCAGGAACCAAGAGACAGCTACCACCTGCACACATACTCCCCTGTTCATGATGACAGCATAGTGCAGTGGGTGAGAGATGGCCACATAGCGGTCACAGGACATGGTCGTGAGGAGGAAAATCTCAGCCGCAGCAAAGTGAATCACCAAGAAGACCTGTAACACAGACGCTGGAAAAGAAATGGTGCTCCTGTGGGACAAAGAGTTCAGAACGAATTTCAGGACTGTGACTGAAACCAGGCAAACATCAAGCAATGATAAGTTCTTCACGAAGAAGTAGAGGGGGGTGTGAAAACATTGGTCCGTGGTGACAAGGACAATAATGACAAGATTCCCCATGAGAGTCACCGTGTAAATCAGCAAAAACAGGAAAGCAAGTGAAACCTGGAGCTCCCCAGTGTCAGAGAATTCCATGAGGAAGAATTCCATCACTGCTGTGTGGTTGGCCATGTCCTCCACTGCGTTCGTCTACTGAGGGACAACACAGACACGGGATTTATGCTAAGCCTTACACCCTTCTAATAATGCATTTATATTCCTAAAGGAATTCCTTGAGGTTGGATTTATAAGACACGTACATTTTCACTCTCCCTAAATGGATGTTAGGCTTTTTGAACCCCTCATAATGTCACTCCTAGTATTTGTTAGAAAAGAATGTACGAGTGTGCAGTTACAATATTGAAAGTGCTCTCCTTTATAGGACCTGATGTAGTTATTGACAAAGTCTGTATCTTTATAAAGTTTATCATGAACAATTCTGAATTTAAAAGTAAACAGCAAAACATAGGTGTGTTTAAAACATCTCAAGTAAAGAGAATACAGTCATAGAAAATATTTTGTACATGGACCTGTTTTGAGTACTCAGTAACTTTATACACAGAAATTAAAAATATTTCTATTTAATTTTATGATTAAATACATTACACAAAAAAGAGAAATGAGAGATTATGGTAAAAAGGAAATGTTAAAAGTGTCAACATGTGTAACAGGAGGCTTATAACTGGGCAAGCATATTATAATAATAAAAGATAATAGTAGCAATCAATGAGAAGCAGGGGAAGGATATGCAGTATGGGAAAAACATTCACCTGTTCTAACCCCCAGCCTGCTCATCATGCACTCACACACATGTATGCCCAAACTCACACACTCTTACACACAGTTACTCTCAGACGGTGTCTCCAGTGCTTTTAATGGACAAGATGGAAGTGTGTTTTACAGAGAAATAGTTGATGTAAAAGTGACTATAATAAGTATAAACTGAGCAATGGTGAACAGTATCTCCAGGCAGAAATTCACTCTTCAGTGAAGAGGAATAATTTAGTATCTGAGAAAGAATAGAATGTAGAAAATATTTTAGGTAGGCAACATGATGTTTTAAAGGAGAAAAGCAGAATGTTTCATTATCGTAGACATTTAGCTGCAGACCACTTAACATTTACTAGAGTATATATATTGGTTCCTAATCTCTAAAGAAAAAAAGTTATGGGGTTCCACCATAATTTTTTTCCAAGATGTCATAAGTTCATAGTTTTTTGAGAATGAATTAATAACTTTTACAGGTTAGACATTAGAATCTCTATAAGGCACACATTCATGTGTGGCATCCATGTAGTGTTATTTATTTTGTAATACAAAGCTTGGAGTCAATAAAGGCAGTTGATGATCTAGCTTCTCATCTAAGAGCTACTTCAAGTTGACATACCACAAAGTTGATTTGCCTAAAGCAGAAAAAGATCAGATGGAATGAGACAAATGTTTGCATGCCTGGTAATGGGCAAGCATGGTAACCTAGAGTCTCATCTGGCACTCCGTAACTCTCACCATGCTGTAAGTAGAGGGGGCTCCTTTGACTAGCGAGGCTGTACTATTGAGCAAGCAGTTTATGAGATTCTCCAGAATCTCCAAGAAAAAACAACACTGTGGTTTTTTGTTTTTTTACAGCACCCTTCATCACCTCATTAGGAGTATCTTTTTGGAATCATTTCAAAATCTTTTTAAAAGTTAGACCTTTTTGTGCCCTTTTAAACTTACTCCCAGTATTTTGAGAAGACATATTTTGAATCAAACTAGTGTGATGTAGAAGCAGGTAAGTTTTTCTAATGCTTCCCCCATGGTCATATTTGTGATACATGTTACAATGCCTAAAAATTAATGCCCTTGACAAAAATTAAAGGCCAACATGGAGTCATGATAGTATAATTGGAACAAGACCAAATGTGCCATTTTCCCAATAAGCACTGTAATTAATGTATTTTCTATTTTTTTTTTTCTTTTTTACTCGCTGGCCCTAGTCCTTCAATTATAAAATGAAGAAGTTGGATCGTATGACATGGAGTCAGGGTGATAAAATGGAAATAAGGCTGAAGAAGATATTTTTCCAATAAGCACTGTGATTCATGTGTTTTCTGAACTAGATTTTCTTCTACACATTATTTCTACTTCTTTCAATTGCACAATGAGGAGATAATATTTTATGATTCTCACGAAAATTTCTTCTGATAGTGGGTTAACTGCTTTATGTATATAATAATATGGATTCTTGATAGTGACCATTGGGATAATCATTCTTACAAGGGACTGGATCAGACATACAGCCTGATAGTTAATGCTATGTAGACAAAGTTTTGACCCTTATAAGGATGGCCTCTAGTTTTCTTCTGGAAAATTTGAGGAAAAAAAAATCTTCAAGTAATTAAAGTGTTCTTTTCAAAGGAAATTTAAATATTGTACATATCAGCTCCATGCTTAAATGCTGCGTACACATAGGAATCAGCATCTTTGCATATATCTGGCCATATCCAGTCCAGGGAAGTTTTCCCCTCATTCATTTTTTCTGCAACCTTATGAAATCCCAGTATTTAGACTTACCAAGGAGGATTCAAAATATAATATTCTATTGCTGCTCCATGTTTTCTTTTTTTTGATAATTATTCTACTACCCAGAGTGCCAGGGACAAAGTAATGAAGTTAATGTTCTATGAATTTCCCTTCTTGTATTTTTAAAGAATCTGAAATAATTTTCAACTTGTTCTACACAGTCCTTTTGGAAAACAGTGAACTGAGAAGAAAGCATAATTCTCTTGAGAACCATGACTGCAGTTCTGTACACAACCTTATTAACTTGGAATAATTAGTTGAATGTAGCCAGACACTAACACTTCATACCTCGCACTCCTGATTTTGATCTGCCAGCTTGTCCCATGGTGTTTCATTAGAAAAGTCCCACCAGGTCTCCTTGACTAGAGAAAACACCAGGTAGCGTCCAGTGTACTCTATTGGCTGTTCTATTGCCATCCAGAGGGAATATGTGTGTATGTTCTATATTCTATGACAACCTAAAGTATGGGCTCATACATATTTTGGGGGATACCAAGAAATTTGAATCTAATTTTTTCTTATTGTCTTTTTCCATAGTGCTGCTTACTAAGTTTTCTCCAAGGTTGGAAATTCTACATTTTGACTTAAAATACTCCTCAAATTTGAGTTTGTGTGATATAGACACAATAGTTTTCTAATGCTTTCTCTAATGTCCTATTTGTAATACATGTTACAATGCCTACACACTGTTAATAAACGCATTTGATAGAAATTAAAGGCCAAAATGGAGTCAGGATAATATAATCAAAACAAGAACAAAGATGCAATTTTTTGATAAGCACTGTAATTACTGTATTTACTAATTTAGATTTTCTTTTACTCTCTGTCCCTAGTTCCTTCATTTATAAAATGAAGAAACTGGGTTCTTACAATTCCTGAGAAATTTTCATCTTTAAACTGGGTTTACTGCTTTCAGTACATTGAATTATTGATCAAATGCAAGAGCATGCCAGGGACTCTCTTAAGTAATTTAAGTGTTATATTTAATCCCATTCTCACCCTGCAGTGACACTTTCAGTTAAATATTGATATAATGACCTTATTGTATATTTTATATTTTTTAAATATATACATATACACATAGATTACATATGTACTATATATAGTTATGTGTGCCATACGTATATGTACTACAGGTAATATATTAAAGTATATATGTGTGTACCTGTGTGTACATGTATATATTTCATATCTATCTCTATATAATATATCACTCTGCTCTCCCCCTTCCAACAGTAATAAGCAGTCCCCTCAACCTGTAGAGAACCTGGGCTTTTACTTTCCCTGATCAGTAACAAGTTGGCACTTGAGCAATGATGGAGGAGGTCTGCTAAAACACAAGATATTCTTAAGATGCATAGTCTCATACTATTATAAACAAAATGTCCAGGCTTAAATTTTAAAAATCATTCATCATAGCAAGAACCAGGAAAATCTCATATCTGAGAAAAGACATTGAACAATGCAAATGAAAAATGATAGAAATATTACAATTAAGTAACAACAATTTTAAATAATTATAAAAATGTTCCAACAATCAGTTATGGATAATGTCTTGGTCCATTTTGTGCTGCTATTACAGAATACCTGAGACTTGGTAATTTACAATATACATGAATGTATTCGCTCAGAATTCTGAAGTCCAATATCAAGGTGCTGCCATGTGGGAAGGGCCTTCTTGCTGCATCATACATGATGGAAGGTATCAGATGTTGGAAGGGCAGAGAGAGAGGGAGGAGGCCAGAGAGTATGTGAGGGGGGTATGAGAGGGAGCAAAGCCACTCCCATGTTAATGGCATTAGTTCTTTCATCTAAATATCTCAATACCTCTTAAAGGTCTCACCTTTTAATATTGTTACAATGACAACTAAATTTTGACATGAGTTTTTAAGGGGATAAACATAAAAACCATAGAAATTATGCTTAGAACAAAGCATAGACACTTTCAGCAAAGAAAACCAAAACAAAATAAATATACAGAAGATATAAATAACAGCATTGATAGGTAAGAGCTAAAAATATAATATTAGTAACATTTTAAAATAACAACTAAACAGATGGACCCAACACTGGAATAGAGGGGATGACAAATAATAATCAGTGAAATGGAAGGTAAAATAATCCAAATTAATCTGAATAAGAGAGAAAGTAAACTGAAATTCTAACATCCATACCATGGAAGCCATTCAAAGATAAGACAAAACTGTGGGGTGGAAAGGTGAGCAGGCTAAAATTTTTCTCAAATTATCAGGGAAAAATCCCAGAAACTCTCAGATTCATGAAGTGAAGCAAACCATAAACAGGATATACACAGAACATCAAGACAACCATATCTAACTCTGAGAAACCAGACAAGGAAAAACAATGCTGTAAGCACCTAAAAAGAAACAATTTTATCTATTGGGAAAAAAACCAATATGAATGACAGTGGAATTCACACAAGAAACCATGAAGACCAGGAGGAAGCAGCATAACATTTGAAAAAGGTAAGGTGAATGGTAGATAAGATCGCAAAAATCTGGAGAGTGTGAGACAAACAATAGAGAGTAGAGCGTAAGAAGGCTGCGCCTGCCTCGCCAGCGAGTGAGGTGGGATCAGCCCCACAGGAGAACATCTTGTTTCCCCACTGGCCTTCACACCCACTCAGACAGGGATCTGCCTGAAGTTAGTGCAAAATCACCGTGGGAAACATGGGCTCTGTGGACAGGAGACATTAGTGGGCACCATCTTGAACTCTTGAGCTCTGTGCCAGGACTGCACTTGGCAGGGGAGGGCCTGGTCTGGGCTACCACCGGAGGCAGTTAGGAGACAGTTAAACTGCCTCTACCACTCAGCGGGTCCAGATTGACAAAGATGAAAACTAATTAGAGAACTCTAACCTGGAAACTGCTGGGGGTATTAGGCCCGCTTAGGGTGGATCAGAAAGACTGAGAGGCCCTGCTGAACAGGCGTGAGATGGTGGGAGGGCAACATAAATGAGACAAGGAGGCATCTTGATGACATAGCCCCCAGTTCCGGCACCCTGCCAACCCCTGAACATTCACCCCCAGTGCTGGCGATCTGCGGGCGGGAAGTCGCCATTTTCGGGGTCCACAGCCTAGCCGCTGCGGTGCAATAGGGTGCCAAGCAGCTCCCTGGGTGGCTCCCTCCCCTAGTCCATGGACTCTTGCTAGGAGCTCCACCCTTGTGTCAACTCTGAGTGCTTCCCCAGTTGCCAGAGATTAGAGCATGGACCTTGCAAACATGGGGAGGGGTAGACCATCGCCCGCGGGATCTGCAGCAGCTGGGGTGCTGGGCGAACTGAGGCACCACCCTCTCCCTCTAGCCAGTATCTTTCACGCAGAAAGAGGTAGAAACCACCTCTGGAGAGGGAGAGACAAGAAAAAGACACTTTCTGTCTGCAACCAGTGTGAATCTTGGCTGCAGATCAAAAGTTGACAGCCCAGTTACTTAACTTGTCGAACTGGTTTTAGGCTAAACAATACCCTAGGGCTGGAACCACCAGAAACAACCCCCCAATTGTGGTAGAAGAATCCTGAACAACAGGTAAGTGGCTCCATGCTAGTGACAAAGGAAGCAACACAGCTAGGCTCTTACATAGCCTAGGAACAGAGCACAAGGCATGCTACTATCCAGATGAAAGCTGAAAGAAGAGAACTAACCATTGATCCAGATGAGAAGGACTCAGCGAAAGACCTCTGGGAGTATAAAAAATCAAACGGAAATCACGCCCCCAGTTTAAAGATGAAAATTTATCAGGAATTGTAAGAACCCAGTCTCTTCATGGACACAAACCAGATTCAGAACAATAAAATGTCACAGGAAGAATTTCAAACATGGATTGTAAGAAAGCTGAATGATATGCAAGAAAAAATGGATAACCAACACAAAGAAACCACACACAAAAAAATCCAGGACTTGGAAGAAACATTCACTAAAGAAATCAAAATATTAAAGAAAAATCAAATCAAACTCCTGGAAATGAAGAATTTATTCAGGGAGGTACAAAACATGGTGGAAAGCCTCAAGAGCGGGTAGATCAAACAGAAGAAAGAATCTCAGAGATCGAAGATCACACTTTCCAATTAAATAAGTCAGTCACAGAGATAGAGCAAAGAAATAAGAGGAAAGACCAGAGTATGCAAGAAATGTGGGAGTATGTGAAGAAGCCTAATGTGAGAGTTATGGGCATTCCTGAGGGTGAAGAAGATAATACGAATGGATTGGATAAGCTATTTTAAGATATAATTGAGGAAAATTTCCCAGGCCTTGCTAAAACTCTAGATATACAGGCACAAGAAGCTCAAAGGACCCCTGGGAGATTCGTTGCAAATGGGAAGACACCACATCATGCAGTTATTAGACTGACAAAAATATCCACTAAAGAGGCCCTTCTTAGAGCTGTAAGGAGATAGAAACAAGTAACATACAAAGGAAAGCCCATCCAAATAATGCCATATTTGAAACTCTGAAGTACAAACAAGCCAGTTTATTCAAAAACAGAATTGTGAGAAATATAAACAAATAAATGTAAATTTACAGAACAAAATTTAGGAGGTTTAATAATCAATTGCAAAGTATAGGCCTTATTTGTATCCCAATGCAAGCAAGCACAATGTGTAAGAACTAGCAAGTCAATTACAAAACTAAGAACTCCAATTGGATATATGACAATATTTGGGGAGTATTAATTTTTAAGTGCAATAATGTCTTTTTGCATGATGTACAAAAAAGACTTTTTTTATTTCAGATATACATTGTGAAATATTTACACATTAAATAATAGGAATTATGCAAAGAAAAAGGCAAAGACATTATAAAATAAGATTTCCTATATATTGTTGACTTTTGAAACTAGTAAAGTAGGCAATTTGATAACATAGATTACAAAATGTCATTCTCTAAAATTTTGTTAGAAAATTTCCACAATATAAAGATAAAAAAGAAACATGACTTTCATCTTTGAGAATTGTTATGACTATATTTTAAATGCATTTTTCTCTGTAAAACTCAACCATTTAACAATTTGTGAACTTTTGTCTGCAAATATTTGCTGCATAGTTTGGTTTTTGACGTAGGATATTAACTCTACCATATGAATTTAAAAAAAGAATAATCCAAAGAAAAGAACCACTCAATTAGAGGTGAACATCTAGATATTTCTTTCTATATAAGATTTTTGTTTTACTAGAGAAAGCACTTATTGTTGGGAGTATATCTTCACCAATATATCTTTGCTTGACTCATAGAAATGATGTTTGGTTATTTATTTATTAAAATAGATTTGTAGAAATATTAGATAATCTCATGGATCTCCTACAATACTAATTTATTTTAAAATTTGTTTCCAAACATTTATTGCTTTCTCAAACCTTATTGCTTTCTCTGTTTCTTCAGAAACATTTTCTGACATAGGAATACAGTTTAGCTTCTCATCACATTATTTTTACTAATATATATCACCATGTTTACAGCAACATAAGAAAAATAAGCATTTCTTCAATGGTATTTTGCTTTCCTCTTTCACTTTCAAGTAAGAAGCCTCAAAGGAAGCATTCAAATATGAATCAGTCTATCTATAAGTTTTTTTAATTGCAATATTCCACTTTTTAAAGACATATAAGTAAACTTTATTTTATCCTTTAGAAAGACAAAGGGAATGGGGACAGGTGGGAAAGAAAACAGAGAGATGGCCAGCCTGGCATCCCAAAGAAACAGAAGGGAGACACCAGCAATTTAATTGAAAGATTCTGTAAAGTGTGATCTAACGTGATACATCTTGCAATTTGTTTCTTTGTTCTAAATGCTTAATTTTAATACCTTGCCCCAATGGTAATAGTTTTTATGCTATTACTAGCTAATATTGTGATGCAAATACACAACTAATGTGAAGTTCATTTTCTGAAGTTCCAGCAGAGTAAATCCATATTTTAATTACTCTTCTTAATAATTTTAATTTTTTTCTTCTGAACATTTGAAAGAATTTATTAGGCTTTATTGTTTTCTTTTTTACCTCAGAGTCTGGCTACTCTAATGCAGATATTGATGCTAGTTTATGTTCATTCATTTTCTTGCTGTTTCTTTTATAATTAGAAATAAATGTATTTATCTTTGTATGCCTGGCTTATTTCACTTAACATAATGATCTCACTCATATGTGGAATCTAAAAAAGTTGATCTCATAGAAGTAGAGAGTAGAATGGTAGTTACCAGAGGTTGGAGTTTGGGGAAGGGGTTGGGAAATATTGATCAAAAGATACAAAATTTCAGTTAGTAGGAATAAGTTGAAGAGAGGCATTATACAGCATAGTGATTATATTTAACAACATATTGTATTCTTGAAAAATATTACAAGAGTGAATGTAAAGTGTCCTCAGCATAAAAATGATAATTATGTGAGGTAAAGCATATGTTAATTATCTAAATTTAGTAATTTCACAATGTATATATATCTTCAAAACATCAGGTTGTAAACAATAACACATAAATATTATCTGTCAATTTAAAAAAAGTTAAAGAAAGAAGTGAATGTAAATTAGTCTCTAATAAAATCTCATCATCCAATGGAATAAATAAGAATAAAAGATCAACAAATTGTATGAACCTAACAAAATAGCCTAAATAAGTAAGCCAATAATATACGAGTTGCAGAAATATCAAAGATGTAAATACTTTGATAAACTTGAAAATGCATACATTGAAATAATGTAGTATATATATGCTCCTAAAAAGAGAGATTATTTACAAGCACGTATGAAACAATTAAAAAATGGATCACATATTTCACCATAAAATTGAAAATCAACAAGGATCAAAAATTACATATTGTGGGATGTGTCATATGTTTATGCAAGTGTGCATATATGTATATAAGAACATATCTGTAATTATATGTGTGAGTACGTGTGTGTATGAAAGACCAATTTAAAGTGATCTTTAGTCCATGCTATTAAGTGAAAAAATTATAATGCAGAATAATGTATATAATATTTGCTTATATTAAAATTTGAAGGATGCACCAAAGCATGGTTTTCTAGAAAGACAGAGAAGCCACAGTGTGGCTCAGACAGGAATGGAAGTTTCTCCCTGAAAAAAACAAATCAGCAAATAAATAGAGGTTATAAGAAAGAACCAAATGGAAATTACATAACTGAAAAGAATCACATATAAGGAGTGTTAAGGATTTGGGGGAAATAACAAAAGGGCTGTCATTTACATCTCCAAAGTCCCAGGGGAGAATGAATGTGAAACAGAAAAAGTACCTGAAAAAATAATGGCCAAAAATTTCCTAAATTTTGTGAAAGGCATAAATGTATAGATTAAAAAAACAGAGAAAAACTCAAATAGGATAAAGCCAAATAAATCTGCACCAAACCGCATCACAACTGTTTGAAAACTAAAGAGAAAAAAAGGAATCCTGATGGCAACCTGAGAGAAACAACCCATTACCTGTAGGGAACGCCACTTTGGATGACAATGGATTTCTCAATGGGGGCAAGAAGGAAGTGGCACAATATTTTTTAAGTAAGAAAGAAAAAAAACTGTCAATTATTTCAAGAGAAATAAATATATTCTCAGATGAAAAAATACTAAGATTATTTGTAACTAGCAGACATATCCTTAAAGAATTGCTACAGGAAACTCTCTAAATAGAAAAGAAATGATAAGAGAATAGCCCTGGGAACATTACAAAGAACAGATTGTGTGCAAACAGAAATAATTATAATAGACTATAATTCTCTTCATGGGTTTCTTAAATTGTATTTTATGATTAAAAGGAAACTTATGATGTTAGTTGGCATAAAAAACTATACATTGTAATCAAAAAGAGTTTGAATAAAAAAGATGGAATACTAAAAAGTATTAAAGAAAATAGCAGAAAATCAATAAATAGAAAGTAGAGAAATGAAAAACAGAACAAGCAGAAAACATATAAAAAGCAGACAAATTATGACATATCAATGATTATTTTAAAAGTAAATGATACAATAAAATACACAAATTAAAAGACATAGACTGGACAGTAGACAAAAATACATGGCTGAACTATGTACTATCTATAAGAAACTCACATAAAATAAAACAGGTAGATTGAAAGTAAAGGTATAGAAAAAGACATAGCATGATGACATTCATCAATTAAAAAGTAGGAGTGACTATATTAATAACAGATAACAAACACAGTTGGGTGATCAACGAACAGGCTTTACTCCCTAGCTGTTTCACCAGATGGCCATATCTAGGTATTCTGTACCTTTTAAACAGGTTACAAAGAATAGAATAAAAATATTTTCATTTATATCTTATTAATTTGATAATATCATAAAATTGTCCCTTTTTAGTTTTCAACAGAGATATTTCTTTATTATATAATAGGTTATGCTGACCACTTTAGTTTTTTTCACAGCTTTAGGATAAAATTGAAAAAAATATACATACACACACACACACACACACACAGTATACAATATGAGGGGTTTTTATATAGGTATACCCTGTGAAAGTATTAAATCAAACTAACATATCTATCACCTCACATACTTAAATCATTTTTTTGTGATGAGTACATTTAAGATCTATTCTCTTAGCAATTTACAAATGTACAATAAGCAATTAAGGGAAAAAAAGAAAAATCCATAGCTAGATTAGCTACAGATTTAGAAACAGATATAAACCATATGAATATGGATATAGGTGGCAATAGGTCCAAGTTTACTTAAGACAGGTCCAGTTTATACTTCTTATGCTAGTGTAATTAATAACAGCTTTCTGTTTACTCTCAAAAAGTCTACTTTGGATGATAAATTTTAAGTTCCCACTGGGCATAGATAGATATATACATATAAATACAAATGGGCATAACTAAAGTTATATGTTATATGTGTATGTCTGTAAATTTCTATGCATATGTAAGCATGTATTCTACATATTGATAGAAAATTATTTTTTCTATGAATTTTTTCCAATTCAAAGTGGAACACTGGGTCATTCTGATTTAATATTGTTTCTGTAAACATGTTCTATGACACAAAACTTCCTGAGCACTCCTTTGAACTCTGTGTTTCTCAGGCCATAAATGATGGGGTTTCACATCGGGGTAAGCACTCCATATAGCAAAGAGATGAGCCTGTCGGGCAGGGGAGCGCTGACTGGAAGAGGGGCTCATGTAGGTAAATATGGCTGTGCCCTAGCACAGACAGACCACAGCACACATGAAGAAGGGCTTTGCGCTTTCCTTCTAGGGCCTGTATCTTCAGGATGACGGAGATGATGTACATGTAAGAGATAAAGGTGGTCAGGCAGGTTGTGATCCCCAAGATACTTCCTAATACTAAAGCAAGCATCTCTGCCACATAGGTAGATGAGCACGACAGGGCTATCACCGGTGGGATGTGTCAATAGTACTGGTTAGCTTGATTAGGGTTGCAGGAAGACAGGAAGAAGGTAAACAGTATGTGGAGGAGGGAATTGAGAAACCCAGCTGCCAGGTCCCAGAAACCAGATAGACGGAGTGAATCTTGGTCATGACCAGGTGTAAGGAAGGAGGAAGTAAATGGCCCCATACCAGTCATAAGCCACAACAATGAGAGAGAAGACTTCATTGCCACCCAGAGCCACCCGGAAATACAGCTGCAAAGCACACCCACCTAAAGAAATGCCATGCTCCCAAATCAAGAGATTCTCGAGCATCTTGGGGACCTGATGGGCAGAATATTTTGAAGAGGGATAAGTTTGCCAAAAAGTATACATGGGAAGTGTGCAATTTAATCTCAGTCCCAATGGCCAATAGAATGGCTCCATTTCCCACTAAGATGATGGCAAAGAGCACAAAAAGAGTGTAGTGCACTTCAGAGAGGTCAGAAAGCCCCATGGGATAAGCTGAATCTCTGTGTTAAAGCTGTGAACAAGGATCTTTCCAGAAGGAATGAAACCAACAAACATAGGTTAGGGTAAAAAAGCAAGAGGCCTACTGATAAGTCCTTGAAAAATAATTGGTGTGTGGTTGGCAATGAATTGTTAGCTCTGTTTCAATTAGAGGTTTCAATTATTATGACTATTGCTAAAAACATCTGTATCCATGCTAGTTCTTGAAATATTCATCCTCAGTTCCTTAGCAAGGGGAAGCCCTCTAAGTAACTACAGAGACGTTCAAAAATTCATCTTCTCAGTAAAACTATCTTTCATTGTTGACTTTCAGTACTTAGTGCTTAGGATTTCATAGTTCAGTGAAAGGTAAAGGTGCATTTCTCACAATTGCTTGGGTATTTACTTTATTCTGCTTGTATTATCTCAATGTGTACAGTTTTATGCACCATCTCAGTACTAAATACCTTGATGGTAAAAGCTGTGTGTTATTACTTCATATATAAATTATAATAAAATTAGGAATTAGAAGACACATAGAAAAATAAATGATAAAGAATTAATAATGTTTTATCTGCTCTGACAAATTTTCTTTATTGGGAAGAAATAAATATGGGAATGCATCTATAATTTCAAAGTCATAATCATTAAATATGAACATTAACATGGTTATTTCCATACAGTATGGTTTAAATTAAATTTATCCTGTAAAATATAGCTAATCCTGGTTGATAGTGTTTGAATGTCATCCACATAAGAACAATATACTCACATATATGAATATATTCAACTCCTTTCCCTTTAATACTTACATATTTAAATGTGTCTAAGAAGTTTTAAGGAAATACATATTTTCAAAAATTACATGTGCTAAAACATATTGGCGTTATTTGCTATTGTTAAATTTTCAAATTACAATTGTGTGTACCTTAGTAACCCACATAATCACAGTGTTTACAGAAAGACTTCAATTGAAGATTTCAATCAATACTTCAGTGGATATTTTTCTGTCACTATGAAAATGAATTTCTTTTTCTTCATATCTCATATATGATAGAAAATTAAAAGAGAAAAGATGATTAAAAAAATACAAAAGTCATTTCAGTGGTCCACCCCCCTATTCATTTTGCCTGGTGGAAACTATGAACAAATTTTTTGCTCAGATAAATGTACAGTGTAAAAAATGGAAATTATACATAATGACTTATATACCCAAATGTAGTGAAATAATTTTCTGCCGCCTTTTTTCCCTGAAATATTAAAGTAATAACCTAGAGAGCTTGGGAGATGTCATTATTCTTTCCTCAAGCAGTACCAGATTTGCCTCAGATCTGTACTTGGGAGAAAATAAAATCATATCAATGATCTCTTTAAATTATAAAACTCAGTAAAGGCCGGGCGCAGTGGCTCACGCCTGTAATCCTAGCACTCTAGGAGGCCGAGGCAGGTGGATCGCTCGAGGTCAGGAGTTCGAGACCAGCCTGAGCAAGAGCGAGACCCCGTCTCTACTAAAAATAGAAAGAAATTATCTGGCCAACTAAAAATATACACAGAAAAAATTAGCTGGGCATGGTGGCGCATGCCTGTAGTCCCAGCTACTTGGGAGGCTGAGGCAGTAGGATCACTTAAGCCCAGGAGTTTGAGGTTGCTGTGAGCTAGGCTGACGCCACGGCACTCACTCTAGCCCAGGCAACAAAGCGAGACTCTGTCTCAAAAAAAAAAAAAAAATTCAATAAAGAAAATTACTATAATAACCACAAAACACTTGGATATCATTATTCAGTCAACAAAGTATGTTTAATGAGTGAATTAAAAAAGTTGCAACAAAAACCATCTGCCATGTCATTTCTTAAGTTCTCAAATGTTAAGAATCTACAGAGCTATTCATTTTTAGTCTGTCTACACCTTTACATATATTTAAATATATATTTATATATTATATCTTGAAAATGTTATAGTAAATATAAGAAATTGAATAAGGTACTTTTTATTACAAGAAAAATTAAGATAAAAATAATAAGATATTTTCTTGAGGCAGTATTTAGCTCTGTATGTTCTATGTTACTCATTTTTCCCTAAATCCACACTTACAAATTTGATTCATTTTTTAAAGCCAGGATTCTTAGAAATAATTCAATAACATCCTGATAAAAATGCATAACCTATTTTTTCTTCAGGTTACATAAAATCTGAAGATCCATATACATGAAACTATAACTTTATAACCTTTCAAATTAAAATGTTGGAAAAAATCAAATATGAACATTAAAAATGACTTGGGGAAAATCTATCTCACATTCCATCCTGTGTCTACATCCCTAGTCAACTTTCCTATTATCGTGAAAAAAAGTCAACTCTCAACTCTGTAACATGTTCTTTTGAAACATTATCTCCCTATTTAATCATAAAAATCTGGCCATATGGGTTTATACGTTTATTTTTGCTTCTCTTTATTTTTTATTTTTGATAATTTGGAGGATTTATAGTCTTTTTAGGACTTTACATGGTTTCTTTAGTACTTTATGAAGTAGATTTTAACTTTGATTGCTTTATATATTACCTTTACCCCTTAGGACTTTGGAGCAAAGAGATGAACACCCTTTTTAGAAAATATAAGGACATTTCCTCCCATATTCTTTCAAATCCTTTTCTTCTCTCTTCTGTTAGAATTTGATTGAATATTGTATTAGTTAGGGATTAGTCAGGGATATTGTATTAGTTAGGGATCATGATACCCTTGAATCAAAGAACACGTCTCAAAAATGTTGCTTATGCAAAATTAGAGGCTTTATTCTTCCACATTAAAGAAATGCAGAGGTCAAAAGCTAGCTACAAACATCACCAGGCATGCACACTCCCTTCTGTTTCTCTTTAGTATCCTGAGCACATTGCTCCAATCCCAGGAATCAAAATGAACATTGTAACTTCAACTATCCATGCACTCCATCCACGGCCACTCCAACCATGGTCCAGATACTGTGGAAAGAGGGAAATGGGTGTGAGCTTAGTGGAGCCCCTTTGAAGAATCTTTCCTGAAAGTAGTTCCAAAAAATTCTAGTTATGCTATATTTGAAAGGGTTGAGCTATCTGATCACCCTCGATACCAAAAGTTCTGGACACATTGTTTTTATTTGAGACAGCTCCTAGTAAAACAATGAGCAGTGTTAGACACTGCATACATTGAGTTCCATTTTTTTTTTTTTTTTTGTGAGATAGGGTCTCACTCTATTGCCCCAGCTAGAGTGCAGTGGTTCATCATAGCTCACCGCAGCCTTAATCTCCTGGGTTCAAGTGATCCTCCTGGCTAAGCCTCCTTAGTAGCTAGGACTATAGGTGAGTGCCATCACACCCAGCTAATTTTTAAAAAAAATTATTTGTAGAGATGGGGTCTTGCTATGTTGCCTAGGCTGGTCTCAAACTCATGGCCTCAAGGCCTCAAGTGTTCCTCCCAAAGTGCTAGGATTACAAGTGTAAGCCACCTCACTCTGCCCTGAGTTCTTATTTTGCTATTTTTTAATTAAATATCTTTGCACTGTATACATTGGTAGCCAGGCTGAAGTGTTTGAAAGCCATAAGGATTAACACATTCCATGCTCCTCTAGCTTAATTTTTATTTCTTATTTTGGTAAATCATGAATTGCCCACTAATATTTATTCTCTTCCTCCTCCTCCTCCTCCTTTTTAGGCTGCAGATGGGAGTGGTAAGATAGAGATCCCCATTCTAACTTCACTAACAAACGTGAATTTTATGCTAATGTTTAAAATTTCCAGTCTCTCTTTTAGCTACCTGAAGTGATATGGTATTAGCACATAAAATGTGTGTATGTTCTAAGTCATAACCATAAAAAAGGAAAATGATTGATATTCACATTCCTTTTTCTATTATCAAGATGGCAACCAGATTTGCATTTTTGCTGTACCATAAACCATATGTTCCAGGGCAACAATCCAAAGAATGTCAGGGCAATGGGACAGTAAAGACCTATATTTCTAGCAAAAAGAAAAGTCCTTAGTCAACTGCTGAGCCATTAAGCCTATACATAGAGCAAAAAATAACATTTCTTTCATATGCCATTGTTGTTAAATGAGTCTCTGTTAAAGCTGTTGTGTTTATTCTTAATAGTTATTAAATCTAGATTTTCAAAACAATTACTTTCATACTTATACAAGTTAAAATTTAATGCTCAGCAGTAGTCACTTAATTTTGATTTGTCCATCTATCTCCTGGCAGACCTATCAGTCCCTCTGGGTTTCCCTTCCCAAGAAGGGACCATTAGAATTCCTGGTTTATTGTTATAATTATTTTCATAATGAAAATTACTATGGAATTTTCAATTCTTAGGAGTACATCATTATATAGCATTAAATTTGCAACATTCTTTTGTTTTACTTAATTTTATATTTTAAATTAATATTACAGTAAAATTGGGAATTACAGTTCTATGAATTTTAATACTGGTATAGATTCTTCCTATAACCACCACCACAATCATAATACTTAACAGTTCCCCCAATACACTCTGATGTTCCTTTGTAATCAGACCTTTACTCAACCCTCAAACCCTGGAAACCACTTGTATGTTCTCCATCACTACAGTTTTGCCATTTGAAAATGGTATCTAAGTATAATCATACAATATGCATCCTTGCAAGATGGGCTTCTTTCACTCAACGTAATTCCTTTAAGATTGGTCCAAGTTGTTGTAAATATCTATAGTTAAATTCTATCTACTGCTAAATATTATTCACTTTTATGGATGGACCAAATGTTATTTACCTATTCCCCATTAAAGGATATATGGGTTGTTCTCTGATTTTCGTGATCATGAATAAAGCAGCTATAAACATTCATATACAAGTTTTTATGTGAACATAAGTGTCATAATATGAGTTTTTTTATGTTTTACTGCATAATAAACTCATGAAATTTTCCAGACAGGAGATATATTTTGCATTCCCACCAGAAATGTGTAAGAGTTCCAGTTGCTGCACACCCTCATCATCACTTGGCATTGTCAGTGTATTTTATTTTATCCATGGTATCTCATAATAGTTTAAATTTGCATTTCTATAATAGTTATGGATAATAAACATCTTTCTTGTGCTTATTTGCCATCCTTTCATCATCTTGTTAAAGTGTCCATTTTTTTAATTGTGTTATCTTTTTCCTCTTGATTTTGAATGTTTTTTATATATTTTATACATAACTTCTTTGTCAGAATGTGATCTGAAAATATTTTCTTCCAGTCTGTATCTTGTTTCTTCATTGTTTTATCACTGTCTTACACAAATAATTTGATTTTTAAAATTTTGATAAAGTCCAATTTATTGATCTTATTTTTTTCCTTTTGGTATTGTGCTTTTGGTAACAGGTTTAAGAGAAGGGAGTAAGGGAGGGGTAAAAACCTACCTAATGGGTACAATTAACACTGTGTAGGTGATGGGCACAACTATAGCTGGGAATTGAGCATTACAAAAGTGATCCATGTAACCTAAAACATTGGTACCCCTTAATATTTTGGAAAAAGAAAAAGAAAAAAATTAAAGAAATCAATCTGACAGCAATATCAAGAGTCTTTAAAATGTTCATAAAATTCGAGGGGGAAGATGGCGGGAGGAGATGACCTCCTGGATCCGTGCTCCCAGAGTGGAAGATTTGGATTTCGGTCTGCCGCAACGCTAGAGGATAGCTCTCCCACAAGAACAACAGTGTGAATCCACAGAGAATCAACGTGGGACATAGAGAACAAGAAAAATCTGAGGTGAACGGGAATCCGCGAAAATCTGGAGAGTGTAGGAGGACAATAGACAGCGGTGTGCGGGAGGGCTGTACCCACCTCACCAGCAAGTGAGGTGGGTTCAGCCCCACAGGAAAGTGGCTTGTTTCTCCACTGTCCTCCACACCCACGCAATTAGGGATCTGCCTGAAGCTGGTGCAGAATTGCCGTGAGAGACGTGGGGCTCTGTGGAGAGGAGACATTAGCAGGGGAAAAAGT
>CM052445.1:66096022-66113488 GCA_028533085.1 Varecia variegata | reverse complement strand
TCAAAATATCATTCTTTCTCCATTGAATTGCCTCTGGTTGTCTATCAAAATCATGTGGCCACACATCCTGTATCTGGACTGTTTATAATTGCCCATTGATCTACCTCTTCACCAATACTATGAAGTCTTGGTTATTGTACTTTGTAATAAGTCTTAAAATTAGATACAATGATTCATCCAAACTTATTTTTTTAATTATTTGGTATATTTTAGTTTCACTGTCCTGTTCATATAAGGTGTGCAACTAGTTTGTCTAGATGTACAAAAATCCAGCAGTGTTTTGACTAGAATTTTGCTTAATATATATGTCAATAATAATTGATGTGTTTAGTATGGTGTTTCTTGCAGTCCATAAACATAAGTGATTTCACTTAGTATTTGATACCTTTCATCAACAGTTTGTAATTTGCAACATACATATTCTATTTGTATTATATTTAGAATTTACCTATTTCTTTTTTTGTTATTATTTAACTATATTGCTCTTCTTTTTTATTTTGGCTTCCAAATATATTTAGAATATTATATAGATGATAGGTAGATAGATAGATATCCTGTGTTCTGTGACCTTGATAAACTTGCTTATTAACTCTAGAAGCCTTTCTTTCTTATGTAGATCCCTAGGATTTTCTAAATAAAAAATCATGCCTATTGCAAATAGGGGCATTTCCAGTTCTTTCCTTATCCATTACCACGGATAGTTACCAAATTTTTGTGTGCATGGTGAGAACACTTACCATCAACTCTGTTAGGTAATCTGAAGTATACAGTAAAGTATTGTTAAGTATATTCACATTCTTGTACATTAGGTCTCCATGACTTACTTATCTTGTATAACTAAACCTTCATACAACTTGACCAACATCTCCCCATTTCCCTATTCTCCCAGCCTCTAATAACCACCATTCTAATCTCTGCCCTTGTGAGTTCAACTATGTTAGATACCCCAGATTAGTGAGCTTACATAGTATTTCTCTTCCTGTGTCTAGCTTATTTCATTTAACATAATGTCCTCTAGGTTAATCCACCTTTTTTAAAATAATAGGTAGGATTTCCTTTTTTTTTTTTTAAGGCCAAATAACATTCCATTGTGTGTGTGTGTGTGTGTGTGTGTGTGTGTGCACGCACGTGTGCATGCACGCGCGTGTGTCTGGTGTCACATTTTCTCAATCAGCTCATTGATTGAAGGACGTTTAAGTTGTCTCCAGATCTTTGCCATTATGAATAAGGTTGACGTTAACATGGGAGTGTAGTTATCACTTTGACATGCTCATTTTGTTTCCTTTAAATATACACTCAGAAGTGGGATTGATGGTTCACAAGGTAGTTCTATATTATGTTTTTCAGGAACCAGCATAGTATACTTCATGATGGTTGTACTAATTTACATTCTCACCAACAGTGTACAAGGGTTCCCTTTGCTCCACGTTCTCAGGAGTACTTGTTTGCAGGGAGTTAGCTAGGCTCCCAGCAAAAGTTCAGGTCCCTCAGACAGGGGTCGTCACAAAGGATGAAAAAATAGTAGGAAACAGAAATAAGAATAATACATAGTGGCAAAAATATAATTTATAAAGTACAGATTTATGAAGATAGGCCAAGGAGCATGCCTGGAGGGTTACATGTCTTTCCCATCAGACGAGCAACCCTGACTGAAGTATTACACAGATATTTATAGTGTACGGCGTTTCGGTTGCCAGGGGTAACAGGATTAACAGGTAGTTTGATTTAGGTTCAAAGTGTTCCAAAAGGCTTCTACAGATCCTTTAACTAACTCTATATAGGTGAACAAAGGGTTATAAAATCTTCTTAGGACAAACTTCTAAGTTTTAAGATAAAGCTATCACTTTAGCAAAAACAGAGACATCGTGGTTCTTGTTATTGTATATTAGAACACACATTTCAGAAGTCAAGCATGAGCTGTTCCTTATGCTATTTACTTTAATCTCATGGTTTTGTCTGCACCCCGGCTAGGGCAGCATATCTTATTGATCAGCTTTCATCTCTGATTAGCTCTCATCTCGGGAGGCCTGTGTTTGTTGATCAGCTCCCCATGCAGATGGCTCCATGCAAGGCCTGCTTTGTCTTTCAAAGCAGGTGAGAACAACAGGCTTGAGACTGCAGCCTCACTTTGGAAAGCAGCTGCTACTGACCATTGAGATGCTCTCCTGAGGTGAGGCAGCTTTTGATATGCGAACTAACACATTTACATTTTCCTTCAGGGGAAAGCCTTGTAAGACTCCTGAAATCATTTCTGTCTCTAAAAATATAGGGGCCATTTCTATAAATCAATATTTCTTAGGCTCAACACGTTATCTTTCCTCTTTCCGATTATAGCCTTTTTAACAGGTGTGAGGTGATATCTCACTGTGGTTTTGATTTGCATTACCCTGATGATCAGTAATGTTGACCAACCTCCCATATACTTTTTGGCCATTTGTTTGTTTTAGAAGAAATGTCTATTTAGGTCTTTTGTCCATTTTGTAATAGGTTATTTTTTTCTATTTAGTTGTGTTTATTTCTTATATGTTTTAGATATTAACTTATTATCAGATGTATAGTTTGCAAATATTTTTCCCATTTTGTAGGCTGTCACTTTAGTTTGTTGACTGTTTCCTTTTCTGTGCAGAAGGTTTTTAGTTTCATAAAATCTCATTTGTCTATTAATATTTTTATCTTTTAAACTTTTTTTTCCTTTTGAGTTTCTTTCCCAGAAATATTTTTTCTCCCCCTCCCCCAAAGATATATATATGTGTGTGTGTGTGTGTGTGTGTGTGTATATATATATATATATATATATTTGACACAGTCTCTCACTTTGTGCCCTGGCATGAGGAAGGCAGTGGCATCAGCATGGCTCACTGGAACCTCAAACTCCTGGGCTGAGGTGATCCTATGCCTCAGCCTCCTGAGTAGCTGGGACTACAGGCATGTGCTGCCTCACCCAGCTAACTTTTCTTTCTTTTTTTTGTAAAGATGTGCTCTTTCTTTGTTGCTCAGCCTGGTCTTTAACTCCTGATATCAAGCCTGGGCCTCCTAAAACTGCTAGGATTAGAGGTGTAACCCATCATGCCCAGGCTATTTTTTGTTTTTTTTCTGATTTTTTTCTTTTTGCTTGTGTTTTTGGGGTCATATCCAAAAAATCATTGCCAAGACTTATGGGGATTTTCCACTATGTATTGTTCTAGTAGTGCTAAAGTTTCAGATCTTATGCTTAAGTCTTTATTTTGAGTTGGTTTTGTACCTAGGGTGAGTTCAATTTCATTCTTTTGCATGTGGTTATCAGTTTCCCTAGCACCAATTATTGAAAGACTATCTTTTCCCCAGTATGGGTTCTTGGCAACTTTGTCGAAGATTAGTTGACCATAGATGCATGGATTTATAACTGGACTCTCTAATCTGATCCATTGTTCTATCTGTCTGTTATTTCTCAATACCATGCTGTTTTGGTTGTTACAGTTTTGTAATACAAGTTGAGATCAGATAGTGTGATGTCTTCAGCTTTGTTCTTTTTCTTCAAAATTGCTTTGGCTATTCAAGGTCTTTTGTGCTTCCATACCAACATTTTTTTTTTTTTTTATTTCAGCATCTATGGCGGTACAAATGTTTAGATTACATATATTGCCTTTGCCCTGCCCAAGTCAGAGCTTCAAGCATGTCCATCCCCAGATGGTGTGCACAACACCCATCCCATTAGGTGTGAATATACCCATCCCCTTCTCCCTCTTCCCCCCTCCCACCTGCCTGACAGCCGATGAATGTTACTACTCTATGTGCACATGATCAGTTAATATCAATTTGATGGTGAGTACATGTGGTGCTTGTTTTTCCATTCTTGTGAGGCGTCACTTACTAGAATGGACTCCAGCTCCATCCAGGATAATACAAGAGATGTGGGAATCACCATTGTTTTTTGTGGTTGAGTAGTACGCTATGGTACACATATACCACATCTTATTAATCCACTCATGTATTGATGGACACTTGGGTTGTTTCCACATCTTTGCAATTGTGAATTGTGCTGCTATAAACATTTGAGTACAGATGTCTTTTTTATAGAATGTCTTTTTTTCCTTTGGGTAGATGCCCAGTAATGGGATTGCTGGAAAAATGGTACATCTACTTGTAGCTCTTTGAGGTATCTCCATATTGCTTTATATAGAAGTTATACTAGTTTCCAGTCCCAGAAGCAGTATATGAGTGTTGCTATCTCTCAATATTCATGCCAACATTTATTGTTTTGGGACTTTTTGAAAAAAGATATTCTCATTGGAGTTAAGTGATACCTCATTGTGGTTTTGATTTGCATTTCCCTGACAATTAGATGTCTTGAGCATTTTTTCATATGTTTGTTGGCCATTAGTCTGTCTTCTTTTGAAAAGTTTCTTTTCATGTCCTTTGCCCACTTTTTAATGGGGTTGTTTGATTTTTTTCTTGATTTTCCTGAATTCTATTTAGATTCTAGTTGTCAGCCCCCTATCGGATGTGTAGCATGGGAATGTTTTCTCCCATTCTGTAGGTTGTCTATTTGCTCTCATGATAGTTTCCCTGGCTGTGCAGAAGCTTTTTAAGACATTAACTGCCATGAGAGTTGTATTTAACTCACTCTAGTTTTGACACTGAGGTCAGGTAAAACATATATAAAATCTTACTTGCTGATGTTCTTGTTATAAATAATATTGACAATTTAATTGTAAAAACATGGATTGAATGAGTTGAAATCAATATATTTCATTTCTCTATTTATATTTACCTTTAAATTACGCTGAAAGCTTTTATTCTATATTGATAATAAAATACTGTGGCTCCAAGAAAAAGTTTCTGATTTTTTTGTATGGCAGTCAATGTGTTAACTTGATCAGGTCCCATTTATTTATTGTTGTTGTTGCTGTGATTGCCTTTGGGATCGTCCTCATAAAGTCTTTGCCTAGGCCAATATCTGTAAGAGTTTTTCCAACATTTTCTTCTAGAATTCTTATAGTTTCATGCCTTAGGTGTTAAGTCGGTTATCCATCATGTAGTGGATTTTTGTGAGGTGAAAGGTGTGGATCCTGTTTCAGGTTTCTACCTGTGGCTATCTAATTTTCCCATCAACATTTATTGAATGAGGATTGTTTCACCCAGTGTATGTTTTAGTCTACTTTGTCAAAGATTAGATGGCAATATGAGGATGGTTTTATACCTGGGTTCTCAGTTCTGTTCCATTGTTTTATGTTTCTGGTATTGTGCCAATACTATGCTGTTTTGGTTACTATAGCCTTGTAATATAGCTTGAAGTCTGGTAAATTGATGCTTTCCAGTTTGTTCTTTTTGCTTAAGGTTCCTTTGCTATACAGGGTCTCCTCTGGTTCCATACGAAGTGTAGAATTATTTTTCCTAGATTTGTGAAAAATCATGTTGTTATTATAAAAGGGGTTATATTGAATCTGTAGATCACTTTGGATAGTATAGACATTTTAACAATGTTGATTCTGCCAATCCATGAACATGGTATGGTTTTCCACCTAATTACATCCTCTCCTATTTCCTTCCTCAGTTTTTGTAGTTCTCCCTGTAGAGGTCTCTTACCTATTTAGTTAAATATATCCCTAGATATTTTCTTTGTTACTGTTGTGAAGTGTATTGAGTCTTTGATTTGGTTCTCAGTTTGACTATTGTTAGTGTATATAAATGGTATTGATGTGTGTACATTGATTTTGTAACCTGATACTTTGCTGAATTTGTTTATCACTTCCAGTAGTCTTGTGGCAGAATCTTTGGAGTTATCTAGATATAAGATCATATTGTCAGCAAAGATCAATAGTTTGACCTCTTCTACCCCCTTTTGGATGCCCTTGATTTCCTTCTGTTGTCGGATTGCACTAGCTAGGACTTCCAGCACTAAGTTCAATAGAAGTGGTATACAGGGCAAACTTGTCTGGTCCCCGTTATAAGTAGAAATGCTTTCATTTTTTCCCCATTCAGTATGATGTTTGTGGGGGGCAGTTATCATATATGCCTTTTTTAATGTTGAGGTAAGTCCCATCTATGCCTGTTTTGTTAAGCATTTTTATCATAAAAGAGTGCTAAATTTTGTTAAATGCTTTTTCTGCATCTATTGAGAGGATCATATGGCATTTGTTTTACTCTATTTATGTGGTGAATAATAATTATAGATTTGGATATATCAAACCATCCCTGAATTTCTAGGATGAAGCCCATTTGGTTATGATGGACTATTTTTTTGATAAGCATCTGAATTTGGCTTGCTAGGATTTTGTTGAGAATTTTTGCATGTATATTCATAAGGGATATTGGCCTGTGATTTTCTTTTTTGTTGAGTCCTTTCCTGGTTTTAGTATCAGGTTGATGTTGGCTTCATAAAACATGTTGGGGAGGATTCCTTCCTTCTCAACATTCTGGAATAATTTCTGTAGGATAGGAACCAGTTCTTTGTAGGTCTGTTAAAATTCAGGTGCAAAACCATCTGGTCTGGGATTTTTGTTTTAGGAAAATTTTTTATTGTTGCTTTAATTTCAGTACTTGATATTGGTGTGTTCAGGAATTCTATTTCTTCCTCATTGAGCCTAGGGAGGCTGTGTGTTTCTAAGAATTTGTCCATTTCCTCCACATTTTCCAGTTTATGTGCATAGAGATTTTTATAGTATTGATAGATGAAATTTTTTATTTCCATGGTATCATTGGTAATTTCAACTTTTCATTCGTGATTGAGTTTATGAATGTCCTTTCTTTTCTGCTTCTGGTTAATCTAGCAAGAGGCTTGTCCATTTTATTTTTTCAAAGACCTGATTTTTTGTTTTATTTATCTTCCGTAGAGATTTTTTGTTATGGATTTCAGTTAGTTCTGGTCTGATCTTGGTTATTTCTTTTCTTCTGCTGGGTTTGGGATTGGTTTATTTATTCTTTTACAATTCTTTGAGACGATTCATTAGATTGTTTGTTTGTAATCTGTCTTTTGGATGTAGGCATTTATGGATATAAATTTTCCTCTCAGTATTGCTTTAGCTATGTCCCACAGATTTTGTAAACTTGTATCCCCTTTATCATTTAGCTCAAAGAATGTTTTTATTCCATCTTTAGTTCTTCCTTAACCCAATAATTGTTCAGCAGAAGGTTGTTTAGTTTTGATGACTCTCTAGAGATCAATGTTTCTGTTGGAACTGAATTTTCTAATTTTATTCCACTGTGGTCTGAGAAGATGCATGGTATAATTTCTACTTTTTAAAAAATTTGTTGAGACATGTTGTGAGGCTTAGGATATGGCCAGTCTTAGAGAAGGTCCCATGAGCTGATGAGAAAAAGCTACATTCAGTGACTTTTGGGTAGAAAGGATCTGTCTTATTCCATCAGAGGGGTGTTGAAGTCCCCAGCTATTACAGTGCTACTGTTTATCATTTTGTTTAGATCAAGTACGATTTGCTTTATTAATCTGGATGCAACTGAGTTAGGTCCATAAATATTTAGAATTTTATGTCTTCTGGTTGACTTGTATCCTTTACCATTATATAGTGACGATCTTTGTCTTTCATTACTTTTGTTGATTTGAAGACTAGTTATCTGTAATCAGGACTACTATGCCAGCTTCCTTTTAGTTAATGTTTGCATGGAATATTATTTTCCAACCCATCTCTTTGAGTGTGAATGCATCCTTTTCAGTTAGATGTGTTTCCTGAGGACCAAAGATACTTGGCTTGTGTTGTTTATCCATTCAGCCAGCTTATGTCTCTTTAGTGGGCAGTTCAAGCCATTCACAGTTATTGAAAGAATTGATAAGTGGAGCAGATTTCTGTTCATCCTGTTGAGTTGAACTTTGTTGCTTTGTTTTCCCTCTTGAGCCATTGTGGTATCTGGCCTTTGACCTTTAGCTTTTGGATGATTTTACACTGGTGAGTGTCTATCATGCTGATCAATGTGTAACACTCTCTTGAGTACTTCCTGGAGGTCAAGTCTTGTCTTGATGAATTCCTTCAGTCTTTGCTTGTCTGAGAAGGTCTTTATTTCTCTGTTTTATAAGAAACTTAGTTTGCCAGGGTATAAAAATCATATGCTGGGCATTACTCTATTTGAGAAGAGTGAGAATGGATCCCCAGTCCCTTTGTGCTTGAAGGCATCAGTTGAGAAGTCTGCAGTTAGTCTGATGGGCTTTTCTTTGTAAGTTACCTGCTGCTTTTGCCTTATGGCTCCTAGGAGGGCCTCTTTCATATTTATTTTAGTCAGTCTGATGAATATGTGTCATGGTGTCTTCCTGTTTGCAACGAATCTCCCAGGAGTCTCTTGAGCTTCTTATACCTAGATATCTAGATTTTTAGCAAGACCAGGGAAATTTTCTTCCATTATTCCCTAAAATAGATTATCCAACCCTTGTTTATTTTCTTCTTCACCCTCAGGAAAGCCTATGATTCTTATGTTAGGACTCTTCACATAATCCAACATTTCTTGTAGCCTTTGCTGTTTTCTCTTATTTCTCTACTTTATCTCTGACTGACTTGTTTGAAATTGAAAGTTATCTTCAATCCTTTCTAACCCTTACCCAATCTATGTTTGTATGTCTATTTGCATTTTTCTCTTTCACCTAATATTTCTCCTTCTTGCAGAGATGCTCTGGCTTGTGGTGTTTCTCGTCTGCTACCTTGCCTCTACCCTGTGGTTAAGCTTTTAAAAAATTTTTTTAAATTTATTTTTACTTGACTAATAACAACTGTATATATTTATAAGTACAATGTGATGTTTTGATATGTGTTTACACTGTGGAGTGATTAAAATCAAGCTACTTAAAAAACCTATTGCCTCAAACACAACTTTTTTGTATTGAAAATACTTAAAATTTATTTTAGCAGTTTTGAAATATATAATGCATTATTATTTATTATGTTCACTATTCTATGCAATAGATCACTGAATTTCTCCTATCTGAAATTTTGTACCCTTTGATCAATATCTCTCCTTTCCCCTTTGCCTCCTAAATATAATTACATAAATATTGACATTCTTATTAACATCTGTTAAATATGATATAACAGTAATAATAATAATGATACTTTAAACATTTACGGTAATAAAATGGTCTCTTTTACATTGGCACAAGGAAAAAAAATGGGATGGGAATATTGTCGGAGGCCTAAGACATGTTTCAGTCCAAAAGACATGTTTAAGCAGTGATGGAGCACTAAGTAGAAAATGATAAAAATAATTTTGGGCAAGAGAATATTCATTGAAGATGCAGGAAAGTAAGATAACTAATGAAGCTTTCCTTACCCTAGAAGTTTTCCTGTTTAATCAATACTTTTCTTTACATGAGAGCCGAAATTGAAAGTGATAGAAACACTTTGATAGATTGAAAATGCTCAAGTGAATTCAATCTATCCTACAGTTTTTGTGTTTTTCACTGACTCAAGTAAATGTTTTAAAAAACTGATACCTTTTTTCGGTTTTTTTTTTTTTTTTAAGATTCTAG
Source organism: Varecia variegata (assembly GCA_028533085.1). Classification (NCBI taxonomy): domain Eukaryota; kingdom Metazoa; phylum Chordata; class Mammalia; order Primates; family Lemuridae; genus Varecia; species Varecia variegata. The sequence goes on along the minus strand of CM052445.1, from coordinate 66,104,037 downwards.
CCCTGGTTTTGGGCTTTGTGAATAAGTAAAACTTATGTGCAAACTTCAAATAAATAGCATCTTGTGAAGTAACAGTGTGTATCTTTTCACACTGAATTAAATACTCAATTATATTTTTAGTGCAGTGACAAATTCACTATAAATGCTGTGACACAGTCACACTACTAAAGGAAAGCTAAGTTATGAATCTAGAGTTATGTCTTACAGATACTGAAATCAGTAGTTATATCTGGGAAATAAGCCCATCCTTCAAACGATCATTTTATTTCCATGGTCAATAATCATGTGCAGATCAGCCTCATGGAACATAAACATAGGCATTAAAGAAGAGCAAAGCTACCAAGGAGAGCTCATTTTGCTGTTCTACCTCAAATTAATGAGTATGTTATTGTCTTTCCACTCTCAAACACAGACACAATGTGTTTAATAATAAGCAAATGGTCCATGCATTGTGCATGAGAATTGCATCTAGTCCCAGGAGAAACCTAAAACTTTTTGTCAAAGTTTCTCTGTTATATCACTGTTGCAAAGTTCCCTTTAAATGACCTTGGGGCTTCATTACTGTCCAGAATGCCAAGGAGAGCTAAGTTAGCAACCCAAGGGATATATTAACAAGTTCTTCTTTTCCTGGGATCTAAATTGCAGATGCAAGTGCTTGTAATTTCCTCTATTTAATTATTACTTTTTAATTATTATATTGTAGCACTCTAACAAGTCCCCTGGCATGCCAAGAGCAGAGGTTTAACTGGCAAGAATCCCAGTTCCAAGAAGTTGTTAAGTAAAGAAAACAAAGCTGCTTCCCAGTTCCCCTCCCATTTCTTCTGTATTATGTGACAGAAAAATTAAATCTTTCTTAGTCCCTATGCTTTTCACATGACCTTATTTTAATTTTAAAAAGTCTCATTGGGAAGCCAAGTAATTATCAAGTTAGAGAAACTAAGCTACCTCAAGGGAGTATCTCTATGAATTGTATCCATCAGAAGAAAGCAATAACACTTCGAATTAAAAGTATTGAGTAATATTGATGCCTTTTCTTTGTTCCTCACCAAAATGTTCTTTTTGTTGTGGCTATTTTTAATACCTACCTTAACTCACCTTTGTGAATAGAACAGAATACAGCAGAGTCCTCCATTAGTAGACAAATCAGAAGAAAGGATACTGTCAACCTAAAAGGAAGAAGCAGAAGCAAAATTAATATAGAGAGTTTATTTGGGCCAATGTTGAGGACTGCAGCCTTGGACACACTTCCAAGTTGCCATGGGCAGTATTCTGTCTGTCTTTGTTACAAGCATGTTTTTAAAGGCAAAAGTTAACAAGGAGTAGACTGATAAAAAGCTTTTTGAAAGAATTCTCATTGGTTTACAGAGATAACATTGGTTAGTGATTGGCTATACATTGTGGAACTTTAGGGTGTGAATTATGGTGTCCAGCCTATGACACTTTTTGGCTACTTGGTCTAAAGCCCACATAGCAAGTGGCTTCAGGACGTAATTATTTAGGTCAAGGGGAAGGGGGATGTGACTGCTGTGGCATTATAAATGCCTCTCTGGGCCCAATAATTTAGAGGGGCTCTCATTCCTCAGATTAAAAGTTTTTTTTTTCTATTCCAATACCAGCGCTTATCAACCCCACCACTGTTAGAAAACCAATTATGATTTCATAATCTAATTAAAATCTTATACTCCACTTTCATTGCCTTTTCCTACCCAGTCTCTCAAACAAGCAAGCAAACAAACAAACAAGCAAATAGACAAAGACTAGTTACTAGACACAAACTAAAATGGTTAAATAACTGATTACTGCTCAGATCACGAACACAACTGGGAAATCAGTGCACATGAATAAATGAACTGTGTGTGTCATGCTGTGATAGTCATAACACAGAGCATTCCCAGTGGATATTGAAAGTGTCATTTATGGGTTTCTAAATTTCCACTATTTTTCTATAGCCCCCATCTCTATTTGGTCTTCACATGTTTGTTAAGAATGTGTCTTTAACAAGCTATTTTTCTGAAGATACATACACATACACACACATAAAATCAGAAATAAAATTATTCCATATTGCTATTATATTATGATTACATGTAGAATATATGATTGTATATACATATATGTAATCAGAAGTGAAACTATTCCATATTTAGATAGCATTAGCGCATAGAGTTCCAATATTTTTAATAGAAATTTGATCTTACATTTAACCTTTCTTGCAGGTACATATCAGTCAGTGTAATTCTGAGACATACTTTCCATTGCATATTACTTTCATTTGTTACTTATAAAATGTGATATTGCCACCCCAATCTGGTTGCTTGTCTCCACCTGGTCTAAGACATTTCATAAAGTAGATCTTTCTTGAGCTCTTACTTCCTCAGAGGTAAAAAGCAGATATTTAAAAATAACCATTAGGAAGAGAAATGCAAAGACCAAAGGAGCCTTTATTACCTCATTTGAGTGAGTGAGTGTCAAGACCCAAAGCACAATGGGGTTTAAATGAGTACCTCGCAGATGATGAAGAGAACTAGGACCATGGAGGACAAAGTCACTCTGCATCGCTGCTTCTGACATGAACTGTGAAACCTAAAAAAGATGAATTTAGAGGTCAGAGGCAAATAAGCATTTACTCAGGAATGGAAATCACAACCAAGGTAGCAGTCAGAGACTGTACCAGTAAAGAGGGGAGAGGGGACTTATATTTATAGGAATATATTTCTATTATGTAAATTCTTTGTCAGATTATTTCATTGGTGGTTTAAACAAAGAAGTCTTTAATCATTATTAGAAAGGTGCATTTGTGTCAGTCAAAAAAAAAACCTATATGCACAGTGTTCATAAAGGTTAGGACCTGTTTTCCTTGTTTGGTATGTTGTAGAGAGCATGGTTGTTTGTGAAGGAAATGTCTTCCATATTTCCTCTGTGGGACTCAAAGTTCATCAGTAGTTCAACATGGTGTCATGCGGTCAATGATGTCAAGCCTAGGACATTGGTTAGCTCACGTGATTGACCACCCTTCTCAGTCCAATGAATTTGTTACGGTATCTCACAAAACTCAGGGAAACTTCTATGTATCTAACAGTTTGTTATAAATGATTATGCAAAGCATACATATAAACAACCAGATAGAAGAAATGCATAGGGCAAGGTAGGAGTGTGGTGCTTCCATGCCCTGTCTGGGCTTACTACCCTCCAGGAACTTCCATGTGTTCAGTAACGTGGAGGATCTCCAAGCCTATCCTTTCGGGTTTTTATGGAGGCTTCATTACAAAAGAATGAATGATTATATCATTGACCATGGGTGATCAATTCCACCTCAGCCCCTCTCCCTTCCCTGTGGTAGGGACTGGGACTAAATGCTCTAAACATTTAATCACTTCGGTTTAGTCTCCTGGCAACCAGCCCCCATTATAAAGCTATCTATGTGTCCTCAGCCATCAGTCATCTCATTTCCATACAAAAGAATTTTATCACTTCTGAGATTCCAAAGGTTTTAGGAGCTTGGTGCCAGAAAACAGAACAAAGACTGAATAAATATTAAATCACAATATCACACTGTATGTTCCAGCAATTCCACTTCTGGGTATACGCCTAAAATAATTGAAAGAAAGGGTTTGAAGACCCATTTAACTACAGCATAATACCCAATAGCCAAAAGGTGGAAGCAACTTAAGTACCCATCAATAAATAAATTAACCAAATATGTCATATACATATTATTTAGTCTTAAAAAGAAGAGAAATTCTGATGTATACTACAACATAGATGAATGTTAATGACATTAAGCTAAGTGAAATAAGCCAGGCACAAAAAGGCAAATATATATGATTCCACTTATATGAGGTAACTAGAATAGTCAAATTCATAGTCAGGAAATAGAATGGTGATTGCCAGTGGGTTGGTGGAGGGAGGAACAGAAAGTTGTAATTGCTGTAGACTTTCAGTTTTATAAGATGAAGAAAACTTTGGAGACTGGTTGCACTATGTGCATGTACTTAACACTAATAAACCCTAGACTTAAAAATGATTAAGATGAGAAATTTTATGTTACATATTTTCAACCTCAATTAAAAATTTTTTAAATAATTTTAAAAAATAACTTGAAAACACAACATACATAATGAGAGAAAATATTTGCAAAATATGTATATGATAAGGGTCTTGCAGTCAGAATACATAAAACCTCTTATAACTCAATAATAAAAATTCAAAACACCCAATTAAAAATGGACAAAGATCTGAATATACCTGTTTCCAAGGAAGATATACAAATGGACAAAAGCACATGAAAAGATACTAGACATCATTAGTCATCAGAGAAATGCAAATGAAAACTACAATGGGATAACATTTCATATCCACTAGAATGCTTAGAATCAAAAAGTGAGATAATAAATGTTGGCAAGCATATGGAAAAATTAGATCCTCTAAACACTGCTGGTAAGAATGTAAAACGGTGCAGACTTAGGAACTAACAATGAGGCAATTCCTCAAATGATGAAATGCAGAGTCATCATGTGACTCAAGAATTTCACTTTTTTTTTTTTTAAGAATTTCACTTGTAAATGAAGAATTCCACTCCAAAGAAAAATGGAAACATATGTCCAAACAAAACATTGCAAGGGAATGTTTATAACAACATTATTCACGATAGCCGAAAGTTGGGGAAACCAAATGTCCACCAATGGATGATTGGATAAATAAAATGTGCTATATCCATACAATAAAATATTATTAACATTTGGCCATAAAAATGAAGTACATCCATACTTTGTTTACCGTGTTTCCCTTTATTGCACTTTGCTTCATTGTGTTTTGAAGTTATTGCATTTTTTTTACAAATTGAAGGTTTGTGGTGTCAACCTAAAAGGAAGAAGCTAAGGCAAAATTAATATAAGTAGAGAGTTTATTTGGGCCAAGCTTGAAGGTTGGTTGGTTCCTGGTAGTCACTGGAAATTAAGGTCACTAAAGGTTAAGAATTTTAATTAATATATGTAACAAAACTTAATAAAAATAATAAAAGAAACAACTCTGTGTGGAAGTATATAAGGAAGGTAAGATGAGCATTTGGTAAGGAAAAGCTATAAAGTATGAGGATGTTTTGTTTTGTTAAGAGAAAAAGTAATTTTTTTCTTAAAGTAGAATGATGTTTCCAAACTGAGAAAAGGAAAGATGAAAATTAAATGGATAAGAAAGTCATAGAAGGCTTCTGGAAGATAAATCTTCTGAAAGCTGGCTAAAATTAGAAAGGAATTATTTATCATTTTTTTTTAATAAAACTGGAGCAGTATCAAAAGCACACTAATACAAAACTAGAATTTGGTCCTCTCTGTTAAAACAAGGTTTTCTTGCTCATAATAGGAAATAGTGAATTTACCTTTTAGATAATGTGTATAGGAAACAAAGATTCTGTGTTTTGCTAAAATAATTCCCTATGCTTCATATTATCCTTATTAGAATTCTGATCCCTAAGAAAATTGAGTCCTCTCTATTAAAAGAGTGAAGGTTTTCCTATTACTATGTAAGTTACTGTGTTTGCCTTTGGATTCTTTAAAATTATTACTCTGGTTAAATGAAAGACTATTGTTCACAATGGTCTATGATCCTGTGTTGATCAAGTGTTTTAAACCTTTAATATTTTTGACAAACTTCCAAAATTAAGTTTTAAATTGTCTTTTTGACCCTACATTAACATTGGGATTTTCCATATGGACCTTTGGAACATCTCAATAGGATATCTCTCATTATTAAAAAAAGAGATATTAAAATAATTCAGTTTGGTATATTAAATGATATGGAAAGCATTGTCAAATAAATAATCCCAAACTTTCTTTGAATCATATTTGCATGGATATGTTATTAATATATGTTCCAGAAATTGTATCAAATTCCTAAAAATCTGATCATAAAATTAGACTATGTAAGAATCCCCAGAACTCTAATGAAGAAACTGAATGATTTCATAAAACTGCTAACGTAAGATCAAACAGAACAATAATAACTGAATACCAAGAAAATGCTTTGGCAGACTTTTGTGCTAACTCAGCCAGTATGAAATTTTTAAGATATGCAATTTGAGTGAACTCTATAAGAATGATCCATGTCACATTACCTGTGATTACTGATTCAATAAACTGAAGTATACACCTGAAATGGAAAAACAGGCATTTAAGAGGATATACATCCAATGCTAAGCATGGATTCATGGAATGCCTGGATGGCCACCTGGTTCTTCCTGAATACTTAGTGCTTCCATTATTAAAAGATCTGCACTCTATGACTCAACATGGAGTAGATAAAATGATACATATCATGAAAAAAGTTAGTGGCGTGACTGTTCTAAAATTCCTAAAATGGTTTGTCAAACCCATAATTCTGGCAAGACAATAAAAACCTCAAGTGATATATTCCTAGAACCGGCTGGATTGTTTCAACACTTACAGATAGATTTCATTCAACTACAACTTTAAATGAATATTTTCCAATTATATAGAAGCTTTCCTATGCAAAAAAGCTGATGTTATAATAGTACCTAAAATGTTAGCAAATTTGTTTCCCTATAAGGGCATTACTGGAGAAATCTACAGCAATAGAGGTACTTGTTACACTGAACAAGTTATAGAACTGTTTGAGATATTACAAACACAATGACATTAAGCAAAGCTAACTGAATTGACTGAATTGCCTGGCCAAAAAAGGTATCACCATTGGCCTTGATGGCAATCAGATTTACCTGACATAGTGATTTTCCTCTGGAGAGGGCACAGGGAAGCCTTACCATCTCATTTGTCCCAGCTGATGACTTCATGGGAGGGCCAGAGCAGCTGCTACACCAGAGAAGACGGTGTAGCATCTTTGAGGACTTGTTCTCTATGAGACGCCAATGCTCAGTCATTCTGGGTGGACTGCCTCCCGGAGAGTGGGTCGGAGACTACCAGTGTGCAATCCTTCCTCCACCTAGCCTTTCATTCTCTCCTTCCATTCCCCTACACACAACTGCCGAGAGAGACACTTTAGCCACCACCTGGAGGCATCCACAGGAAACAGGGCTTGGACCTTTCCTTTTGGGGCCATGCAGTAGATGGAGGGGTGCTTGGACTGTGAGCTCCCTACCCACTGGCCCTTCCTGGTGCTCCATGCCCAGTGACTCCAGCACAATGGGGCAAACCCCGAGGCAGAGGGACATTGATCCAGCTTGGGACCAGCATTCTTCTCCCTGGCATGGTCAGGGATTGATCTCCAGGGACCAGGGGACAGACGTGCAGACCAAATCCTGTATACCCACTGATAGGCCCAGTTTTCCCTTTGCCCCAGGAACAGAAAGACCGAGGCTATAATAGACAAAGGAGTTTATTAGCTAGCCAGAGCTAGGGTCCAAGCCTAGAGCACCAACGCAGTGGTCTCTTTTCGTGGGCAGGGACCCCGCACAATGGGATGTATGCCCTTTTATACTCTTTGCTATAGCTTGTTAAAAATGATAGGAGGATTGCCCAAGCTCCCACACACCCTGCACCAGCTGTTCATGTGCTGATTATGCCCTGGCCCCTTTGTCAGGAAATTACTTGCAGTCACCTTCCCAGGGCCTTATTTCACGCACCCTGCACAAGCCCCTTTATCAGGAAGTTACTTGCAGTCACCTCCCCAGGGCCTTGTTTATCAAGCATTTGAGCAAGCAAGCACCGTTTACAGAAGCGGAACCAGGCTATTAGGCAACAGCAAATTATTTCTGCTTTACATTCCCCCCTTTTTCTTGTCCATACGAGCACTCCTGCTCGTACGTACCTCTTATATTTCTCATTTCTAAAGTCTGGTATTGTTGTCGCAAAACCATCAATTGTACAGCATTAACCCGTTCTTTTACAAAGGCAACCAGCCTATTTAGGACACAGGGTCCGAAAGTGAGGATGAGTAGGATTATAATTAGGGGTCCTAATATAGTGGAGAGCAAGGTAGTCAACCAAGGGGAGTTATTAAACCAGGACTCAAACCATCCTTCCTTTTGTTCACGCTCACGCTTT
>CM052445.1:66073526-66095522 GCA_028533085.1 Varecia variegata | reverse complement strand
CCAGAGCTAGTGAACTAATAAAGACAAGCTGCAACCAAAAAAAACAGTGCCTCCGGAACCCGAGGGGATCATTGGAGAAAGTGGCCTTAGGAGACAGGGTCCTGGGGCCTCGGCGGAGTCGGATTGGGAGTCGCCGCAGGCTGTGGACGAGAAGAGAATGTTACTGGGCGAGGGGACTTAGTCCACCCGTCTTTGCTCCCTCTGTGACAAAAGGGACATCTAACTTTTTTGTCAATCAAGGAATTTTCAGGACCGGGAATTGCCTCCCTGCACATCGAATCAAGTTCGCTGCTCTGTGAATGAAAGAGAAACAGAAAACATGGACAAAAGCGACGAAGCAAGCGACAAACTGACAGACAAAAGACAAACAAGGAAACAACAAGCCGGTTACCGTCTGGATTCCGCGTCAGACAAATCCACCTGGTTTCGCTTTTCCAAACAGAGTGGCCCCGGACTTATCTCTCCCGCTCGGGAGTGCCTTCCACTGACTGGAAACAGGAAAAAGCGGAACCAGCCGAGGGGGCGACGGACGTCTCCTGTCACCCCCGACCGGCGACCCACCAGCGCATCTGCCTAAGTCCTCTGCCGGTCACTTTCCAGGGCCCGGTTACCTATACCGTATGGATTTCCAGAGTTCCAACTCCTCCTCGGATCTGGATTCTGTTCCGGGGAGTTTTGGGATCCCGGACGAGCCCCCAAAATGATAGGACCGGTTTTCCCTTTGCCCCAGGAACAGAAAGACAGAGTCACCAAGGCTGTAATAGACAAAGGAGTTTATTAGCTAGCCCGAGCTAGGGTCCAAGCCTAGAGCTCCAATGCAGTGGTCTCTTTTCATGGGCAGGGACCCCGCACAATGGGATGTATGCCCTTTTATACTCTTTGCTATAGCTTGTTAAAAATGATAGGAGGATTGCCCAAGCTCCCACACACCCTGCACCAGCTGTTCATGTGCTGATTATGCCCCGGCCTCTTTATCAGGAAATTACTTGCAGTCACCTCCCCAGGGCCTTGTTTATCAAGCATTTGAGCAAGCAAGCACCGTTTACAGAAGCGGAACCAGGCTATTAGGCAACAGCAAATTATTTCTGCTTTACACCACATCTCAATTGCATTTCCTGGGGGCCACAGAAGGGATATGTATGAATTGGTCCACTGAGTTGTGTATGCCTTAGGGGAAGATCAGACTGGGTCCCAGCTGCAGTGTGCTCAAGGGGCAACCCTCCTCCCACAGGAGGGCCACACTCCCAGGTCAGGCTGTGATCCTGGGAAGGGAACCTCCTGATCCCCATCACAATCATGGGAGAGCTCAGCTGGTTCGAGGTCCTGCCTGCCATCAGAGGCCCAGAAGAAAGCACAGAACGGGTGAGGGTAGAAAGGAGTGAGGTGTTCTCCAGACTGCCAGACTGTGGGACACAGAAAGCCCCACCTCCTCAAGAATACTTTCTGGTTGAGTGGGGCCACTTCAGCCCCTACCTGGCAGTTTTTCCCAGAGGTGAGGAACAGAACTTTGACCCCTGGTAAAAGCATTTGTGCAGTCAGAAGGCAGGCACACACATCCCAGCCTCACCAAGCCTCACTGCTCCACTTGCCCTCGCTGAAGTGGAGAATAAGGACACACATGGAAGTCTCAGGGCCCTTCCCAAGACTTGAGGAACTAGAGTGCTTCTCCAGAGGAACTAGAGCTGGTTGCAGGACCCCAAAACAACACTGCAGCTTGTTCCTCTAGGCAGGCGCCACCTACTGACAAGGAGGCTAATTTGCATGCACTTTTACTGTATTTACTGACTCATTATATAAGGTGTGGTCAATTCTCACCTACAAGCACCACCTACTGGCTCAGAGACTAAACTGGATATGTCAATATCTAAACAAAAATCCAAAGGTAAGAAGGAACAGCTGCTCCAGATGGGAAGGAATCAGTGAAAGAACTTCAGAAGTATGAAGACTCAAACTGAAATGACACCCCCAAAGGGGAACACCAGCTCCTTACCAATGGACACCAACCAAAATCAGAACACTGAAATGACAGATGAAGAATTTCAAACATGGATTGTAAGAAAACTCAATGAAATGCAAGACAAAATGGATACCTAACATAAAGAAACCACAAAAACAAATTCCAGAAAGTACATGAAAAATTCATGAAACAACCTTCTGCTAAATGATTACTGGGTTAAGGAGGAAATTAAGAGGGAAAGAAAAAGATTATTTGAACTAAATGACAAAGGATACACAAGTTATCAAAATCTGTGGGACACAGCTAAAGCAGTCCTGAGAGGAAAATTTATATCCATAATGCCTACATCCAAAAGAAAGAAACATCACAAATCAACAGTCTAATGAATCATCTCAAAGTACTGGAAAAGGATGAGCAAACCAATCCCAAACCAACCAGAAGAAAAGAAATAACCAAGATCACAACACAACTAATGAAATAGAGGCTCTTTCAAAAAATAAACAAAATGGACAAGCTGCTTTCCAGATTAACCAAAAGCAGAAAAGAAAGTACTCTAATAAGCTCAATCAGGAATGGGAAAGGAGAAATTACAACTGATACCACAGAAACACAAAATATCATCTATGTGTACTATAAAAATACTAAACTTGAAAACATGGAGGAAATGGACAAATTCTTAGAAACACACAACCTCCCTAGGATCAATCAGGAAGAAATAGAATTTCTGAATAGACCAATATCAAGCACAGAAATTGAAGCAGCAATTTAAAAAACTTACTAAAATAAAAAGCCCTGAACCACATGGGTATACACCTGAATTTTACCAGATCTACAAGAAAGAACTGGTGCCTATCATGCAGAAGTTATTGCACAACGTCAGGAAGGAAAGAATCATAGCCAACATGTTTTATGAAGCCAACACCACCTTGATACCAAAACAAGAAAAGTACCCAACAAAAAAAGAAAATCACAGACCAATATCCCTTATGAATATAGATGCAAAAATTGTCAATAAAATCCTAGCAAACTGAATTCAGGTGCTTATCAAAAAAATAATCCATCACTACCAAGTGGGCTTCATCCCAGAGATGCACCAATGGTTCTACATATGCAAATCTATAAATGTAATTCACCACATAAATAGAGGTAAAAACAAAGACCATATAATCCTTTCAACAGACACAGAAAAACCATTTGATAAAATTCAGCACCCCTTTATGATAAGAATGCTTAACACAATAGGCATAGATGAGACTTACCCAAAAATGATAAAAGCTATACATGACAAACCCACAGATAGCATCATACTGAATGGGGAAAAATTGAACATTCACCCTTAGAACTGAAATCAGACAAGGTTGCCCTCTATCACCACTTCTACTTAACATAGTGCTGGAAGTCCTAGCCAGAGCAATTAGACAAAAGAAGAAAATCAAGGGCATCCAAATGGAGGCAGAAGAGGTCATATTATCACTCTTGCTGACAATATGATCTTATATCTAGAAAACCCCAAAGATTCTGCCATGAGACTATTGGAATTGATAACAAAAATTCAGCAAAGTCTCGGGTTACAAAATCAATGTACAGAAATCAGTAACACTCATATACACCAACAACAGTCAAACTGAGAATCAAATCAAAGACTCAATATCTTTCACAATAGCAACAAAGAAAATAAAATACCTAGGACTATATTTAACTAAGGAGGTGAAAGACTTCTACAGGGAGAATTACGAGACACTGAGGAAGGAAGTAGCAGAGGACACAAAGTGGTGGAAAACCATATCATGCTCATGGATCGGCAGAATCAACATTGTTACAATGTCTATAATACCCAAAGTGATCTATAGATTCAATGCAATCCCTATTAAAATACCAACATAATTTTTGGCAGATCTAGAAAAAATAATTCTATGCTTCATATGGAACCAGAGAAGACCCCGTATAGCAAAAGCAATCTTAAGCAAAAAGAACAAATTGGGAGGCATTAATTTACTAGACTTCAAGCTATTAGGCTATAGTAACTAAAACAGCACGGTACTGTCACAAGAACACAGACAGACCAATGGAACAGAACTGAGAACCCAGATATAAAACCATACTCATATAGCCATCTGATCTTTGACAAAGCAGACAAAAACATACATTGGGGAAAATAAGCTTTATTCAATAAATGGGGCTGGGAAAATTGGATAGCCATATGTAGAAGTCTGAAACAGGATCTGCATCTCTAACCTCTCACAAAAATCAACTCAATTGATAACAAACTTAAAACTAATGCATGAAACTATAAAAATTCTAGAAGAAAATGTTGGAAAAACTCTTACAGACATTGGCCTAGGCAAAGAATTTATGAAGATGACCCTAAAGGTAATCACAGCAACAACAAAAATAAATAAATGGGACGTGATCAAATTAAAAAGCTTCTGCACAGCCCAGGGAACTATCACGAAAACAAACAGACAACCTATAGAATGGGAGAAAATATTCACATGTTACACATCTGATAAAGGGCTGATAACTTGAATCTATATAGAACTCACAAAATTCAGCAAGAAAAAAATCAAACAATCCCATTAAAAAGTGGGCAAAGGACATGAACAGAAACTTTTCAAAAGATCAACTAATGGCCAACAAACATATGAAAAAATGCTCAACATCTCTAATCATCAGAGAAATGAAAATCAAAACCACAATGAGATATCACTTAACTCCAGTGAGAATGGCTTTTACCAAAAAGTCCCAAAACAACAAATGTTGGCGTGGATATGGAAAGATAGGAACACTCATACACTGCTGGTGGGACTGCAAACTAGTACAATCTCTATGGAAAGTATGGAGATACCTCAAAGAGCTAAAAGTAGAACTACCATTTGATCCAGTAATGTCATTATTGGGCATCTAGCCAAAAGAACAAAAGACATTCTATAACAAAGATATCTGCACTCGAATGTTTATAGCACCACAATTCACAATTGCGAAGATGTGGAAACAACCCAAGTGCCCATCAATACATGAGTGCATTAATAAAATGTGGTATATGTATACCATGGAGTACTACTCAGCTATAAGAAACAATGGTGATATAGCACTTCTTGTATTTTCCTAGAAAGAGTTGGAACCCATTCTACTAAGTGAAGTATTCCAAGAATGGAAAAATAAGCACCACATGTACTCACCATCAAATTGGTTTCACTGATCATCACCTAAGAGCACATTTAGGAATAACATTGATTGGGTGTCGGGCAGATGTGGGTGGGGCAGGGGATGGGTGTATACATACATAATGAGTGCAATGCGCACTGTCTAGGGGATGGACATGTTTGAAGCTCTGACTCGGGGGAGTGGGGGGGCAAGGGCAATCAATATACGTAACCTAAACTTTTGTACCCCCACAGTATGCTGAAATAAGAATAAAAAAAAAAGGAAAAAAAAGTGATGGTAAAAAAAAAAAAGAAACCAAGAAATAAAAAAAAAGCTAATAAAATGAAAGATAAAAAATTTAAAAAAATAAAAAAAGAAAGAAAGATCCTCTCACACAGGCCATTTAATTGTATTTTTCTTGATACTCTCTCACTGTGGTTAGAAAATAAATTGCAATTCCGCTAACAGTTTAAAAAAAAAAAAAAGTCAAACTGGCTTCAAATTCAGCATTAGAACCTCTTAAAGGTTCTTCAGTCATCCCACCATCAGATTTTTTACCAGCTGTTTCACCTCATGAAAGTTTAGAGCCTCAGACCATCTGCTTTCCTTGGATTCAAGCCATGAGTCATTTAGATAATGTTTTAATTTTCAATCTATAGATATTTTTTGTTACTGAATAACTTGTTTTTGTGACAGAATGTAATCTGTATAAATGCCAATTATTTGGACTTCATTTAGACTTACTTTATGTACTAGCATGTGGCAATTTTTGTAAAATATATCTTGAATGCTTGAAAAGAACGTTTGCCTAAATTGGTGCACAGTTCTACATAAGTTGATAATTTTTTGTGTTATTCAAATCATTGATAATCTGACTGATTTTTTTTTTTCTATCTACTTGGTCTATAAATCAGAGAGGAGTGTTAAAGTCTCCCATTATAATGATAGATAGGTCAATTTCTCCTCGTTATTTTGATTTTTGCTCTCTGTATTTTGAAGGTATCTTAGTGGGTATTTGCAAGTCTGGGATTGTCAAATCTTCCTGTGAAATAAATTTTATATAGATAAGTAAAAAAACAAAATAAAAGATCATAAAGGTATGAAAAATAACCAAAAATTCAGGGCAGTGGCCATCCGTAAGGCAAGACAGAAATGCATCAGAGGTGGGGCCATTAGGAGACTCTGAGGACTGTTCAAGACCCACTTAGAAATCCTGATGCTTCCAAGAATGCTTATATTGTCACTATTAATAATTTATTCATTTTTATATGAATATATCTCACAATAACAAATTATAGATTTCATTAAATGTATAAAAGAACATAATTTATATCAATTTATTTTACCTGGAATAAAGCAATCCAATTTAATTCACAGTTTTGGCAGCAAAAGATTGTTAAGGAACCAAATGTCTATTTAGGAATAATCAGTTTCATAAGTAACCTTCACATGTACTTTTTAACAAAGAAAGGAAGCATGTATTAACATTAATTGGAAGGATCTGGACAAGTGTACAGAACACTTAAGTGTACTAATGTGTATATATGTGTGTGTGTACATATATTTATTTATATTTATGTTTAATAATATATTAAATATATTATTTATTTTATATAAATTTATATGAAATTTATTTATATAATTTCTACAATTATAAAATTATAATTTTATTATATATAATTATATATATAATTCAGCATACGTAATCTTAAAATGGAAAATATGAAATTGTCCAAATTCTAAAAATTTTTGAGTGTTGACATGACACTGAAAGATTATTGCTCAAAGAAAATGCTCATTGGAGCCTTTTGGTCTTTTTGGATTAGGGATGCTGAAACGGTAAGTATAATACAAGTATTCCAAAATCTGAAAACACCTGAAATCTGAAATCCTTTCAGTCCAAAGCAATTTAGATAAGAAATACTCAACCTATACCAACTTACTTTTATTATAATCCTATGCTCACCTGAAGAGTGTGTGCACTCCCACCCGGGGTTTGGTACAGATGTTCAGAACAATGTAGCACACACATACCAACAGGGTATGAAAGGGTTTATTACTTTCATAATTGAGAACTCTAAGGACAGCAGGGCAAACCTCTCAAGCACGTATGAAATGTCTTGACAGAGCAAGGAAAGGAGCTGACTAAGCTTTTTAACTGAGGTTAGGGTGTGGGCTGTAGCAGGAGTTCAGAGGCAAGGATAGGGCCTTGCCTGGATTGAATCTTGCCAACGACAAAGGAGGGAGCATCCAGGTTTTCTAAAAATCACCTGGCAAGATGTGGGTCACAAGGGGAAGAAGAAAAGTTGATGCTTTAAACCAGTCAGCATTAAAACATCAAAAAAAATGGTGTCATAGACTTCCCATTTCTGATCTGCCATGTAAGGGGCTTAGAAGCTATCATTCCAATCCTCAAAAAAAAAAAAAAAAATAGCAAACAAAATCAGCAACTCTTCTTATCTTCTTATATCTGTCAGAGAACTGAGGTCACAGAGCAAAACACTGTCTCCAAAATTAGAGAGACAGATAGGAAAACTAGCCATTTAAAAATAGGTCCAGAACATTGTTCTCAACAAGGCCTGCCCTCAAAAGAAATCTCTTTCACCAATGCCTAATCACTGGGATTTTGCTGTAATCTAACTGACCTAGGGGAGGAAAACACAAAACTAGAGCCCCCTCTAGCCTTGCTGCCTCACCTAAAGTGAAGGGTATGAGATACTGAAAAACACATGTAAAGGAGAAAGGTTTTTTCCCCCCAACCCCTGCTCCTGACACCAAATACAGTATGTGATTTCTTTCCCAACATCATTTCTCCAACTCTCTGACATCAACTAGGCGTCCTACAACTCAATCCCAGTATAACACTAAATGCCCAGCGACAGCATCAGACTCCACAGGCTGAAGGCTCACTCACACAAGATTTTCCCTACTTCAGATATGAGCCGCAAACACAGTGCCGGGACTGCCCACATTTCTACCCCACAAACCTACAAATCTGAGAGTTCCCAGGAAATACCTTCATGATCCACAGTTCCATAGAAAAACTGTTAGAACTCAGGATAGCACTTTACTTAATATTATAAGTTTATTATAAAAATTACAACTCTGAACAAGCAAAACGGAAGAGATACATGAGGCAAACTGTTGGATGGGGGTATGGGAGGGAATGAAGCTTCCATGCCCTCTCAGGGCCTGCCACCCTCTAAGCACCTAGATATGTTCACCAACCCAGATCAGTGTACCTCGTTATTTAGAGGTATTTGTGGAGGTATCATTATGTAGGCATGACTGAATTAGTCATTGGCCACTGGTAAATAACAAACTCTTCAGTTCCTTGTCCAGTCCCTGGAGGTCAGAAGGACGGAGCTGAGAACTCTAAGCCTCTAATCAAGGTTGGGTCTGAGGACCACACCCCCAGAGTGAACCTACCTAGGAGCCCACCAAGAGTCACCTTGTTAAAGAACAAAAGACGCTCCTATCACCTTTATTACTCAGGAAGTTTTAAGAGATTAGGAGCTCAGAAACCAAATATCTTTTTTATTATACCACAGAAGGTCACAGCTCAGAAGCACAGGTCACTAAAGACTGAGAACACACCATAGAAGTAGACAACACTCCACTGCCAGGAAAAATGCTCAATTATAGCCACAGAAGGCAGAAAAAAGATTGAACACAAACAGGAAACAATAAGGAAGGACAAGAAATCGAAGCCAGTAAAAAATATTAAAATATAAATAATTGAAGTATAGATATTAATCTATATCAATAACCACTTTAAATGGCAATGGTCTAAATACAATTGACTGACAGATACTGTTATAGTGAATTTAAAAAACACACCTAATTATATGTTTTCCACAAGAAATTCACTTTAAATATAAAAATATAAAGGGATGGAGCAAGATATAAAATGTCAACACTAATAAGAAAAGGTATTAATATATTAATATCAAACAAAGCTGACTTCAGATGAAGTCTGGTCTATTGGGAAAGAATTGCTTATACAAACTCATCATCATATGCGCCTTTAGGAATGGGAGGGGAGAACGTAATGATATGAAAGGAAACAACTAAGCAAGGTGTATTGCAATATGTACACTATCTTACCTTTCCTTTTATTGTTATGGTCACCTGCAGAGACAGCTGTACCCTCAAATAAGGTTTCATTCAGATGTGAAGAATGATGGCAACACAAACATGTCAGCAGGACATGAAAGGGATATTAATTACTTCTTTAATTGGTATCTCACAGAAAAGCAGAGCAGGTACCTCAAACAGGTAAAAAGTGCTCTCTAAGAGCTAAGAACACATCCTGGCCTGGGTTTTTCAAAAAAAGTTAGAGAATGGGCCAGATTGAGAGTTATGGCAAAAGGTCAGGGGCTTCAGTGGTTTGAATCTTCTGCCAGGGCCAGGAGGGAGCGCCCAGGCTTTCTCAGTAGCTTGTCCAGGTGTGGTACACAAGAGGAAGAGGGAGAGGTGAGGCTTTACCTCCCAGGAGTCCAAAATGAAAAAATGGAGTTTGACTACTCACTGCACGAACAAGATAGGAAAGAAAAGTTGCATGCACAATGGCTCTATTTTTCATATAAAAAAGCACTAACAACTGAACAAGAAATTATTAAAACTTGTCATTTGCAGGTGGCTGACAAGCACCAGCACTAGAGTGAACAATGAAGTGCTGGCAGGGAGTTTGACTTTCCTGTCTTACGTATTTTTCTAAACTTTGATGCAGAGGTAGCTCTTCACACATCATGGTTATGAATGTATAAACTATAAAAAAAAATTTTTCTATTTTTTTTTCTCTTTAGAGAAAAAAAATTTTCTCTAAAGCATCAGGTAATATCATACTTTCCCTTCCACTTTATCTCACAAAAAGGGAGGGGTACTTTTAGGAATGTGTAGCACGTTATAATGCATTAGGGGTTTGAGATGATTACGTTAAACATATTTATTTGGATTTTCAATAATTTACATAACTTTTATTTTTTTCATCCCTGTTAAAATCATAATTCAATTGCCTCAGTAACAGTATAGTCTTATAAATTTGAACTTCTAGGGACATGCACATACAAAAACTGATGTAAAAATTAAAAAATGCCCCTGAAAACTTAAACATATCACATCTTGAGGTTCTCTTGTCTCACAAAAGCAAAACTTGTTATCTTCCCACATTTTCTTGCCTTACTCAAATCATCTCTCTTCAACCTCTCTTCAATTCTGTCATCTACAAAGCTAAAAATATTACACAATCACAAAAGGGACTAAAATTACAAAGTGCTTCAGGAAACTAGTGTTAAAAACTAGTAATATTCAATAAAGGAATCCAAAGGAAAGAAATGCAAACATTTAAATCAGCTCAAGCTAGCAGACATATTCACAAACAATTCACTAGGAAAAGCCACATTTGGAAGGCTGAACTTGGGGTCCAGGCTCTTCCCACTGAGATATAACCTGTACAGTGGGTCAGTCCTGGTGATGAGAGTAGGGGGTCCTAAGCAGCCCCAAGAATGAGCTCTTGGGGCTCCACACATTCCCCTTCGCTGGCAGTGTGGAAATACTCTCTCCCCTAGGCTTCCATTCTCATCAGTTAGGAAATTCACAGCAGGGTGCACTATAAGGTTCTCAAAGGAAGTCCCAAATTCGTAAACCCCTTTCCAAGACAAAGAACTCCTTACCCTCACAGACCTTCCCAACGTGCACAAGTGACATTCTGAGTGCACCAACAGAGTTGATGCAAAACTCAAATGTAATGACTAAAAGCTAGCCTAAAGAAGCCACAATTACAACCTTACAAAGGACAGCAAACCCAAGCCCCTCCCCCCAACCACATGGCTAGATACTCAGGTTTTTTGAGCTCTGTAGATTCTCTCAGTAAAATGGCTTCTTTCCTAGTGGGTGTGAGCAGGTTGGGTCCCCTGTAGGGGATGTTCCCCAGGAAAAACCAATTTCAATTACCTCCGTTTGCAGGCTTAAGCTTGACCTCAGCTCAGATTCATGACACACTGACCTCAGGACTCTTCTTTCCTATCAAGTTGCTGTGGACCATCATTGATATGTTAGAAGAGAAAAAAAAAAACAGTATTTGAAGAATCCAGCAAAATTACTCAAACCCAGTGTTTACGTGTTAAAGAAGAAAACTGAAAGGCACTTTTTCTAGCTTGACAAGAAAACCCACATATATCTATTCCTTTCAGAAAACAAACATGTCAATTCATTATTATTTCCATGGCAAAAAAATTGTTTTGTAAAAAATGAGCACTATTTGGGTACTTCTAAGTGTTTCAAGTCTAAGCCCTAGACCATTTGAAATCACCCCCAGCACAGACCAGACCTGAGTAGCTTGTTACACACACTGAGGGAATGGAGGGATGAGGGGGATATAAATACGACTTTAATAAATGAAATGTAAGACAAACATTTTAATTTTTTCTAAAATCTCTTTCTTGCTTCTTTGGAACTGTTTTATAATGTCTTTCAAATTTTATTGATTACATATATTTCACATTTACTAAAATACTGAGACTCAAATAAAGGACTATGTCTTTTCAGGGTAAGGAATTCAAGGCGCGGCAGTGCAGAACTGAACCATACGGAAAGAACAAATGCCCCAGCGAAGTTTCCAAACAGGAACCTCAAACCTAAGAAGTGCCCATAGGATGTCTGTGCCCAGGAAAGACACTGGGAGTAGGGCACAGGGAATGTGTACAACAGAATTTCTCTGCTTTACTCTCGTGCAAAACACCCACAAACAAACAAAATCTGTTTTAAAAGGCGATCCATTGTTCAGCAGAAAAATTAAAATACTGCATCTTTTAGAAATGCAGAATGAAGGGCAAATAGTTGATAACAATGCTGTGAATGGGACATGGAAATTGGCATTTAGGAAAACAGGGAGGGAATTGGAAATTTAGGGATTTATTGCCAGTCCCAGGAAGACCCGCGAGAGGAGGGGCAGGGACGGTAGCATCTTGCATTTGAAACTCTGCCTGGCATACATTTGGAAGACTCCGGGGAAAAGAGGTGCCCTCTGGCGTGAAAGGAGCGGCCGGGGTCGTCAGAGAACACGCCTGCGCTCACGCAGGTGCCCCACACACCAGGTCCGGACTTGCCCCTGGCCAGAATTCCCGCCATCACCCAACAACCTGGAGGAGACGCAGGGCGGCGCGCGGGGACCCGTCCAGACCTTCAACCCCGAGTCGGAGTCGCCAGACTGGGACTGAAGGGGATGCCTGAAGTCCTGGGGTCCTGGCTGCTGGCCCAGGCGCGCCCTGAGGCTGGAGGGGACCGAGGTCGGCACCCCACCACAGGCGGACCTGGAGCCACAGAGTTGACCGCGGGGAAACTGGGTCCCGCCGCAGCCGGTTCCGGCCGGTTCCAACCAGCGCTTTCCACACCCCACCTCCCCTTCCTACGCCCCGGCCCGCGCTCACCTTTCCCGGCTTCTGTGGCGTTTTTGGCGTCCTCCCTATGGCTTGCGGGGCTGGGCGCTGCAAAACAGGCTCTGGCAGAGTAACCTGATGCCGTCCACGTCCACGGCAGGGCAGGTAAGACGCTGTCCACATGCAGCCGGCGGGGGTGGGGGTCGGAAAGCCTTTTCAGAGCTTGTGCTTCACCCCGGCGACCCCTTACCGGCGGGTTCTCACAGCTGTGCCCGCGAGCGCCACAGTGCGCAGGGCGGACGTTACCTGGCACAGCTGAACCGCCTGTTGATTTTGCTCTGGAGGGGAATTTACTTTAGATCAGTTTGTCAGTGTATCCCTAGAGAATGTTGAAAAGTAAAGGGCTATGATATCTCTAAGGCTAATGAATCCTCATTTTCACTTGATAAAAGAAACACTTTGTACAGAATAAACTGAACAGACTTTATTTGAGCAAAGAAAAAATTCTCAAATTGGGCAGCCCTTGGAGCCAGAAGAGATATATGGAGCTCCTCTCTACAATGTGGACATTGTAGACCTGGAGCCACAGACTCCAGAGCTGACCACAGGGCAACAAGGTCCCGCCACAGCTGGTTCTGGCTGGTCCCTACATTTAGGGACAAGAAAAACATGAAGAAAGTAGAAACAAGCAATAAAAAGAGGATGGGTTTTGATATATGTATATGTTGTGTAATGATCCAGTCAGTATAACTAGCATATCCAAAACCTCATTTATTATTTCTTTGTGGGGAGAGCATTCAAAATCTTCTCTTCTAGGTATTTTGAAGTATACAATATATTATTGTTAACTATGGTCATCCTACTTTGCAACAGAAGATAAAACTCATTCCTCCTATTTAATTGTAACTTTGTACCTGTTGACTAACTTCTCCCCATTCTCTCATCCCCCTTACCCTTCCCAGTATTTGGTAACCACTCTTCTACTCCCTACTGTGAGATCAAGTATTTTAGATTCCACATATGAATAAGATCATGCAATATTTGTCTTTCTGTGTCTGGCTTGTTTTATTTAATGTAATGTCCTCCAGGTTCATCCATGTTGTCACTAATGACAAGATTTCATTCCTTTTTATGGCTGAATAGTATTTCATTGTGTATATTTACTATATTTTTTTATCCATTCATCTGTTGTTGGACACTTCAGTTGATTCTCTATCTTGGCTATTCTGAACAGTACTGCAATAAACATGAAAGTGCAGATATCCCTTTAACATACTGATTTTATTTCCTTTGGATATATACCCAGTAGTGGTATTGCTGGGTCATGTGGTAGTTCTATTTTTACTGTTTGGAGGAACTTCCATACCATGTTCCATAATGGCTGTACTAATTTACATTCCCACCAACAGTGTTTAAGGGTTTCCTTTTCTCCACATCTTTGCCAATACTTGTTATTTTTTGCCTGTCTTATAATTGCCATTCTAGTTGGATTGAGGTGATATTTCATAGAGGTTTTGATTTGGATTTCCCTGATTAGTGATGTTGAGCTTATTGGCTGTTGTATGTCTTCTTCTGAGAAATGTTTATTAAGGTCTTTTGCTCATTTAAAAAATAATGCATGACATTAATATATTTTGCTCATAAATAAAAAGGTATAAATAATGAAAGCTGTTGAGGATATGAAAAATACAATACGTTTTATTATGTTTGTATTTGTATGAACAGATATAGATATATCTATATATATCTATATCTATATTTGTATGAACAAATATAGATATATATTTGTATACAATAGATACATTTGTATGAACAAATATAGATATATATTTGTATACAATAGAAAATATATTTGTATACAATATATATATATTTGTATATATATATTTGTATACAATAGAAATTTGTATACAATACAAATATATATTTGTATACAATAGAAAATGCATAGTGTATACAATAGAAAATGCATAGTGTATTCTAAACCCATAGGCCATTTACAAAATTGAACATAACAACCAACGCTAAGAAAATCTCAACAATTTTCAAAACTTATAACTCATACAGACCATCTTGTTTTACTACATTTCAATAGTTAGAAATTAACTGCAGAAAATGCCCCCAAATACAACCACTCTTGTGTTAAGAAAAATATCAAAACCAAAATGACAGACAAAATGTAGAGGATGGGTCCTACAAGAATTCCTAGGATCTAAATAAAGAGGAACATAGAGGACAAGATATAACTTTAACTGTATCTATTAGGAAATAAATGCTGTATTAGAAATACACTTTATACTCAAATGAAAAAAGACTAGAAATATG
The DNA here is from genome assembly GCA_028533085.1 of Varecia variegata. Lineage (NCBI taxonomy): Eukaryota > Metazoa > Chordata > Mammalia > Primates > Lemuridae > Varecia > Varecia variegata. The sequence goes on along the minus strand of CM052445.1, from coordinate 66,080,717 downwards.
AATAATAAGTAAAACCAATTATAATAGAAAAAATAATTTAAAAAGCAGAAATTAATGAAATGGAAGCAAATAAAATTTTCAGTGTTAATTAAAAAACTAAATCTGGGTTTATTTTTTGCAAGAAAAAATTAATTCAATCTGCTATTATTAATTGCACTGGAGAACTAGAGAAAGAATAAGTGATTACTGGGCTTCCTGTCTTTTTATACCACTCAGCAAACCATGCCATATATTTTTGGCAAGGATTAAGCACAATAGGTGGTATTACACTTTCTGTAGAAATTTTATATTTAATATTAACCAACACATACAATCACACCTACAGGTGGATAGTTAGGTCTAGCATGCAAGATCATTTCCCATCTAACTCAATTTTCCCTTAGGTTTTTATTGCCCTGAATGTGAAGTTTAGCGTGGACATTAAGTATTTGTAAATGGAATTTATTTTTTAATAAAAATATATTAAAATCTATTATGTTGGCACTTTACCTTAATGCAGGATCAGTTGATTGTTTAGAATAAAATTATAATCATCTTCTTTTCCAATGTGTTCTTATACATGACAAAGAGTTCTTTTAAACTAAAGTAGTGGGCAATTTTTAAAATTTTTAAATTGACACATATTTATGTGGTACAAAGTGATATTTTGATGTGTACAATGTGTAATGATCAAATCAGGGTAATTAGCATATATATCACCTCAAATATTTATTGTATATTTGAACATATACAATAAATTATTAACTATAGTCATCCTGCAATGCTATAGAAAACTAGAACTTATTCCTTCTATCTGTAATTTTATATCCTTTAACTAAGTTCTCCCTATCTCCCCCTCCCTCTGCTTTCCAGCCTTCAGTAACTACTATCCTACTCTCTACTTCTTCTATATTAACTTTTTTGGCTTTTGCTTATGAGTGAGAACGTACGGTATTTATCTTTCTGTGCTGCCTATTTCACTTAAAATGATGTCCTCCAGGCTCATCCATGTTGTAAATGACAGGATTGATTTCATTTTTTATAGCTGAATAGTATTCCATTTTTATATATACCACACTTCTTTGTCCATTTATCTGTTGATGGGTACTTAGGTTGATTCCATATCTTGGCTATTGTGAATAGTGCCTCAATAAACATGGGGGTGCAGATATCTCTTCAATATACTGATTTCTTTTCCTTTGGATATATACCCAATAGTGGAATCGCTGGATCATGGTAGTTCTGTTTTTACTGCTGTGAGGAACCTCCATACTATTTTTCCTAGTGGCTGTACTAATTTACTTTCCCACCAACAGTATATAAGAGTTCCCTTTTCTCTGCATCTTTAGAAGCATTTATTATTTTTGTCTTTTTAATAGTAGCCATTCTAACTGGGGTAAGATGATACCTTATTGTAGTTTTGATTTGCATTTCCCTGATGATTAGTGTTGTTGAACGTTTTTTATATACTTCTTGGCCATTTGCATGTGTTCTTTTATGTGTGTTAAGATCATTTGCTCATTTTAAAATAGGATTATTAATTTTTGCTGTTGAGTTTCTTGTATAATCTGTATTTTAATCCCTGGCCAGATGCATAGTTTGCAGATACTTTCTCCCATTCTCCAGGTTTTCTCCTTACTCTTGATTATTATCTTTGCAGTGCAGAAGTTTTTTAGTTTGATACAGTCCCATTGATCTATTTTTGCTTTTATTGCCTGTGATTTTGAAATCTTAATCATAAAATCTTTTCCAAGTCAATGTCCTGAAGTGTTCTACCTATGTTTTCTTCTAATAGTTTTATATTTTAGGGTGTTACATTTAAGTCTTTAATCCATTTTGAGTTGATTTTGTATATGGTGAGAGATAAGCATCTAGTTTCATTCTTCCATATATGGATATCCAGTTTTCCCAGCACCATTTATTAAAGAGACTGTCCTTTTTTTCCCCAATATATGTTCTTGGCATCTTTAAAAATCAGTTGGCTATAAATACATGGATTTATTTCTGGGTTTTCTATTATGTTCCATTGGGTTGTATGTTTGTTTTTATGCCAGTCCTGTGCTATTTTCATTACTATTGTTTTATTCTTTTTGATCAAGATTGCTTTGGCAATTGCTTCTGCGATTTCATATAAACTTTGGGATTTTTTTTCTATTTTTGTGAAGGATGTCATTAGAATTTTGATAGGGATTGTATTCAATTTGTTGATTGCTTTGGATAGTTTGATCATTTTAACAATATTAATGCTGCTAATGCATAAACATGGAATGTCTTTCTATTTTTGTGTGTCCTATTCACTTTCTTTCAGCAGTGTAAGTTTCATTATAGAGATCTTGCATCTCATTGGTTAAATTCATTCTTAGGTATTATTTTTTTGTAGCTATTGTAAATGGATTGCTTTCTTGATTTCTTTTCCAGGTAGTTTGTTATTGATGTGTAGAAGCACTATTTTTGTATGATTGCAGCAAATTACTGAATTTTTTTACTAGTTCTAAGAATTTTTTTGGTGGAGTCATATATATATATATGTGTGTGTATGTATATATATATATGATTTTGTCATCTGCAAACAGGAACCATTTGACCTTCTCATTTCTAATTTGGATGCCCTTTAATTCTTCCTCTTGCCTAATTTCCCTGGGTAGGACTTCTAATACTATGTTCAATAGGAGTGACAAAAGTAGGCATTTTTGTCTTTTTCCGGTTCTTAGAGGGAAAACTTTTAACTTTTCCCCATTCAGGATGATGTTAGATGTGGGTTTGGCATATATTGCCCTTATTGTGTTGTATTATTTTTCTTCTCTGCCTAATTGGGACAGAATTTTTATCATGAAGAGATGTTGAATTTTCAAATTTCCTTCTTGTATAAGTGCTTTTCCTGTGTCTATTTAGATAGTCATAGGGTTGTTATTCTTCATTCTGTTGATGTGATATATCACATATTGATTTGCATGTGGTGAGCCATCCTTGCAAATCCTGAGATAAATCCCTCTAGACCACGGTGTGTTATATTGTTGGTGTGTTGTTGGATTTGGCTTGTTAGTATTTTGTTGAGGATTTTTGTGTCTATGTTCCTAATGGATATTGTCCTGTAGTTTTTTTTTGTTGTTGTCGTGTCCTTCTCTGATTTTGATAACAGGGTTATGCTGGCCTTGTAGAATTAGATAAGAATTATTCCCTCTGCTTCAATTATTTGGAACAGTTTGAGAATAATTGGTATTAATTCTTCGTTAAAGATTTGGTAGAATTCAGCAGTGAATCCATCCAGTCACAGACTTCTTTGTTGGCAGATTTTTTTTTTATTACTGATTTAATGTTCTTACTCATTATTAACCAGTTACAGCTTTCTATTTTTTTTTTAATTTGGTTCAATCTTGGTATGTTGTATGTGTCCAGGAATTTATTTCCTCTAGGTTTTCCGGTTTGTTGGCATATAGTTGTGCATAATTGTCTCTAATGATTCTTTGTATTTCTGTAATATCAGTTTTAATATCTCCCTTTTTCCTGATTTTATTTATTCAGATCTTTTCTCTTTTTTCTTAGTTTAGCTAATGATTTGTTGATTTTGTTTATCTTTTAAAAAGACCAACTTTTGTTGATCATTGTAGTTTTTAAGTCTCTATTGCCTTTATTTCTTCTCTGATCTTTATTATTTCTTTCCTTCTACTAATTCTGTTTGGTTTGTTTCTGTTTTGCTAGTTCCTTCAGGTGCATCATTAGATTTTTTATTTTAAATCATATGTATTTTTTGATATAAGCATTTATTGCTATAACATTTCCTCATAGTGCTGATTTGACTGTATCCCATAGCTTTTAGTATAATTTGGCTCTTTTTATATTTGTTCCAAGAAATTTTCAAATTTCCTTCTTGTTTTCTCACTGACCCATTGGTCATTAGGAGTATGTTTTTTATTTTTCATATATTTGTACAGTTTCCAAAGTTCCTCTTGTTACTGATCTCTAGTTTTATTTTATCTATTCTTGTTTTTTTAGTTCCTTGAGGTATAGTATTAGGTTGTTTATTTGACATATTTCTTCATTTTTATATAGGTGCTTATTGCTATATAAGTGGTATGAGCACATACTTGATATATATTATTTTGATTTTTAAAAAATTGTTGAGTCTTGTTTTGTGGCCTAATATATGATTTGTCTTGAAAGATGTTCCTTGTACTGATGAGGAGAACATACATTCTGCAGCTGTTGGATGAAATGTTCTGTAAATTTCTTAGGTCAACTTGGTCTGTAATGCAGTTTGAGACTGATGCTTCTTAGTTGATATTCTGGATGATTTTTCCTAGGGGAATTTCTAGACTTTCAACAAAAATCTTTTGTAAATGTCTTTGTCTAGAGGATATATTCGATACTGAGAGTAGGGTGTTGAAGTCACCAACATCATTCCCAAAACTGAAGTATTGCTTCTCTTCCAATTTTCTGGAATGTCTTATGGAGAATTGGTATGAATTCTTTAAAAGTTTGATAGAATTAATTCATCAATGATGCTATCAGGTACTGAGCTTTCTTTTTGATATAAGCCTTTTATTACTGTTTTAAGTTCCTGTTTGATATTGGACTGTTCTGATTTTCTATTTCTTCATAATTTATTCTTGGTAGCTTTTATAATTTTGGGACTTTTCCAATTTCTTTTAAGCTATCCAATAGGTAGGCATAAAATTGTTCATTATAGTATCTTAGGATCCTTCTTATTTACATGGTGTTTATTATTTATTTCAAGATATTAAGGGGATAAAAATGTTTTTGTTACATGGATAGCTTTTATAAGGCTTAAGTTAGAGCTATAGGTGTGCCCATCACCTAAATAGTGTTCATTGTACCTGTTAGATAGGTTTTTATCCTTCCCCTCCTCACCCCTCTCCCTTCTTGATTTCCAATGATTTTTATTTCTCTGTGCCCATCAATTAGTTCCAAATTATTAGAGAGTACATGTAGTGTTTGTTTTTCCCTTCTTGAGGTACTTCAATTAGGATAAAAGTCTCCAGTTCCACCCAAATTGTTGCAAAAGACATTAATTCATTTCTTTTTATGGCTGAGTGGTACTCCATGTTTATGTATATATACATATATATATGTGTGTGTGTATATAAATATACACACACACACACCACATTTTGTTAATCCACTCAAGAATTCATGGACACTTTAGTTGATAACACATCTATACAATTATGAATCATTCTATAATAAATATTCAAAGGGAGGTTTCTTTTTTTGTAAAATGACTTCTTTTCCTTTGGGTAGATACTGAGTAGTGGCGTTGGTGGATCCAGTGGTAAGTCTACTTTTAGTTGTTTGAGGACTCTCCATACTATTTTCCATAGAGGTTGTACTAATTTGCAGTCCCACCAACAGTGTATAAGCATTCCTTTCTCTCTGCATCCATGCCTGCATCTATTGTTCTTTAACTTTTTAATAAAAGCCATTCTGACAGGGGTAAGGCAATATCTCATTGTGGTTTTAATTTGCATTTACTGATGATTAGTGATGTTGAGCATTTTTTCATATATCTGTTGGCCATTTGTCTATTTTCTTTTGAAAAGCTTCTATTCATGTCTTTTGCCCACTTCTTAATGGGGCTGTTTGTTTTTTCTTGCTGATTTGTTTGAGTTCTTTGTAGATTATGAATATTAGCCCTTTACCAGATATATAGTTTGCAGATATTTTCTCCCATTCTGTAGGTTCTCTATTTGCAATTTTATTTCCTTTTCTGTGAAGAAGCTTTTTAATTTAATCAAGTCCCATTTATTTATTTTTGTTGTTTCTGTGATTGCCATTGGGGTCTTAGCCATAAATTCTTTGCCTAGGCCAATGTCTAGAAGAATTTTTTCTACATTTCTTCTAGAATTTTTGTGGTTTCATGCCTTGCATTTAATTCTTTTATCCATCTTGAATGACTTTTTGTGACTGGTGAGAGATAGGTGTCCTGTTTCATTCTTGTGCATGTGGCTCTCCAGTTTTTCCAGGACCATTTATTGAATAGGGCTTCTTTTCCCCAATGTATGATGTTGCCTGCTTTGTAAAAGATCAGTTGGTTGTAGTTGAATGGCTTTATATCTGGGTTCTATGTTTTGTCCCATTGGTCTATGTCTTTATTTTTGTACCAATACCATGCTGTTTTTGTTACTATATCCTTGTAGTATGGTTTGAAGTCTGGTATTGTGATGCCTCCAGATTTGTTCTTTTTGCTTAAGATTGCTTTGGCTATTCAGGATCTCTTATGGTTCCAAATGAAGCATAGATTTATTTTTTCTAGATCTGTGAAGGATGACATTGGTATTTTGATGGGGATTCCACTGAATCTGTAAATCACTTTCAATAATATGGACATTTTAACAATGTTGATTCTAAATATCCATGAGTATATGTTTTTCAATTTGTTTGTGTCCTCTGTGATTTCTTTCCTCAGTGTTTCATAGTTCTCTTTGTAGAGATCTTTCACCTTTTTGCTTAAGTATATTCCTAGGTATTTTATTTTCTTTGTGGCTATTGTGAATGTTATTGAGTCTTGACCTGACTCTCAGCTTGACTGTTATTGGTGTATAGGAATGCTCCTGATTTGTTTGCATTGATATTGTAACCTGAGACTTTGCTGAATTTATTTATCAATCCAGGGGTCTTTTGATAGAGTCTTTGGGATTTTCTAGATACAAGATCATATCATTACCAAAACGTGAAAGTTTGACCTCCTCTTTTCCAAGTTGGATACCCTTTATGTCTTTCTCCTGTCTGATTGCTCTGGGTAGGACTTCCAGCACTATACTGAATAGAAGTGGTGACAGTGGGCACTCTTGTTTTGTTCCAGTTCTTTGGAGGAATGCTTTCAACTTCTCCCCATTCAGTATGATGTTAGATGTGGGTTTGTCATATATGGCTTTTACAACTTTTATGTATGTTCCTTCTATGCCTAATTTGTTGAGGGTTTTTATCATGCAAGGGTGCTGGATTTTGTGGAATGCTTTTTCTGCATTATTGAGGTGATCACATGGCCTTTGGTTTTGTTTCTGCTTATGTGGTGAATCACATTTATTTATTTTTTTTATTTTTTTTATTTATTTATTTTTTTTATTTCAGCTTATTATGGGGGTACAAAAGTTCTGCATAGATATATTGCCCATGTCCCTCCCAATCCCCCGAATCCGAGCCTCAAGCGTGTCCATTCCCCAGACAGTGCACATTGCACTCCTCCTGTAGGTA
>CM052445.1:66062265-66073026 GCA_028533085.1 Varecia variegata | reverse complement strand
TGTCCTGGGGAGAGTTGGAACCCATTCTATTAAGTGAAGTATCCCAAGAATGGAAAATTAAGCACCCATGTACTCACCAGAAAATTGGTTTCCCTGAACAATACCTGGGTGCACATTTGGGAATGATACCAATTGGGTGTCGGACAGAGGTGGGGGGAGGGGATGGGTGTATATCTACATGATGAGAGCGAAGCGAACTGTCAGGGGAATGGACATGCTTGAAGATCTGACTAGGGGTGTTGGGGGCGGGGGAGGAGATGGGTGTATGCCTACATGATGAGTGCGATATGCACTGTCGGGGGAATGGACACCCTTGAGGCTCAGACTCGGGGGGCTGGGAGGGGCATGGGCAATATACTTAACCAGAACTGTTGTACCCCCATAATAAGCTATAATAAATTAAAAAAAAATAAAAAAATAAAGAAATTCTCTTCTATTTGTAATTTTGAAGATTTTTTTAATCATGAAAGATGTTGGATATTATCAAATATTTTTATGCATTAAAACATAAGTATTTATGTAATTATTTATGTAAAAACTTTGTTACATTAATGTGGTATATTTTCTTATGTTGAACCACTCTTGCATTTATGGGACAAATCTCACATGGTTGTGGTATATACTCATTTATATACTGATGATTTTGGTTTACTGGTATTCTATTGTTGATATTTGAATCTATATTCATAAGGTATACTGGTTCAAACTTTTCTTATTTCTGAGGTTTTATCTATCTTTTCATATCAGAGTTATGCTGACCACATAAAATGAATTGAAGGACTAGTCATTCCACTTTAATTTTTTAGAAAATTCTGAGAATTTTTGGTGCTAATTCTTTTTTTTTATTTTTTATTTCAGCTTATTATGGGGGTACAAAAGTTCTGGTTAGATATATTGCCCATGTCCCTCCCATTCCCCCGAGTCTGAGCTTCAAGCGTGTCCATTCCCCAGACAGTGCACATCGCACTCTTCATGTAGGTATACACCCATCCCCTCCCCCCACCCCCCACCTCTGTCCAATACACAATTGGTGTGGTGCTAATTTTTTTTTATTGTGATAAAATATTCATGAAATAAAATCACCATTTTAACCATGTTTATGTGTACAGTTCAGTGAAACTATCTGTCTTTACATTGCTGTGCAACCATTGCCACCATCCATCTGCAGAGCTTTTTATTTTTCCAAACTATACCCTGTTTTTCTAATAGACATATACATTAAAAAATAACTCCCCATTCCTCTATATTTCCACCTCTAGAAACCCCCATTCTACTTTCTATAAAATTTTCACTATGATAGGATCAAAATTTTATGGTGGGTATCTCGTGTAAGTGGAATCATTCAATATTAGGCATTTTGTGACTGCTGTATTTCACTTAGCATGGTGTATTCAAGATTCATTCATGTTATGGCATGTGTCAAATACTTTCCTTTATTAGGCTGAATAATATTCTATGGTTTGTATATACCACATTTTTAAAGCTATCTGTCAATGGGCATTTGGCTATGGTGAATAATGCTGCTATGAACATTTGTATACAAAAATATGTTCAACTACCTGTTTCCAATACTTTGTTTATTTACATAAAAGTGGAATAGCTGAATCATATGACATTTCTTCATTCTATATTTAATTTTTTGAGGAGCCATTTTACTGTTTGCCACTGAAGCTGTATAATTTTGTGTTCCCAAAAGCAATTTACAAGGATTCCAATTTCCCCATATCCTTGCGAACATTTGCTATTATTATTTTTGTTTGGTATTTGGTGATAGCCAAAGGCTAAGAGGTGGTATTTCATTGTAGTTTTTATTTACATTTCCCTAATGATTGGTGATGTCAGCATCTTTTTATATGCACCTTGGTCATTTGTATATCATTTTTGTACAAATATCAAGTCTTTTGTCTATTTTTTAATTTTTTTTTGTTGTAGAGTTACGTTAGTTTTTTATATATTCTGGACATTAATATCCTGTCAAAAATATGATTTGTAATGTTTCTCCTATTCCATGGGTTGTCTTTTCACTCTATTGATAGTGTCCTTTGATGCTCAAAAATTTTTGTGAATTGTAGGTCTTTTTTATTTTTATTTTGTTGCCTGTGCTTTTCATACCATATTTGAAAAATCATTGCCAAATCCAATGTTATGAAGATTTTCCCCCTATTTATTTCTATTATTTTAATAATTTTAGCTCTTTTGTTTAAGTGTTTGATTCCTTTTGAGTTAATGTTTCTTACAGTATATGGTAAATCTCCAGCTTTACTGTTCTGCATGTGGATATCCATTTAAAAATACCATTTGTTGAAAACTCTGTTCTTTTACCACTGAATGGTCTGGGCACCCTTTCAAAAATCATTTGACCATGTATTTGAGGGTTCATTTATGGGATCTCTATTCTATAGCATTGGCTTTATAATTTGTTTTTATACCAGTACCATCCAGTTTTGAATACTGTAAATTTGTACTAAATTTGAAATTAGTAAGTTTGATATTTCCAAGTTTGCTTTTCTTTTTTAAGATTGTATTCAAATCCCTTGACCTTCTACATGAATTTAAGAATGAATTTTTCTATTTATACAGAAAACACTGCTGGAAATTTGATAAGGTTGTAATGAATCTGTATATCACTTTATAGTATAGACATCTTTACAGCATTAAGTCTTCAAATCTATAAACACAGGGTGGCTTTTAGTTTGTGTTTTATTTAACTTTTTTCAGCAGTGTTTTTCAGTTTTCAGTAAGTTTGTCACCTTTGTTGTTAATTTTATTCCAAATATTTTATCTCTTTTGATGTCAGCATAAATAGAATTGTTTTCATGAAATCTGAATTTCCTATTTCTCCTTTTTAGTATAGGGAAATGAACCTAATTTTTGACTGTTGATTGTACATCCTTCAACTTCAGGAATTTCTACATATAAGATCATTTCACCTATTAGCAGAGATAATACTACATATTCATTTTCAATTTAGGTGACTTTTATTTCTTTTTCTTGCCTAATTGTTGTTGGTAGTTCTTTCAGTACTATGCTAAATGTTAAATGGCAAAGGTAGACTTCCTTGTCTTTGTCCAGATCTTTCTCCATGAAGTATAATGTTAGCTGTGGGCTTTTATATGTGACATTTACTAGGTTAAGGTAGTTTACTTCTATTTCTGGTTTGTTGAGTGTTTTATCATGAAAGAGTATTGAATTTTGCCAAATGATACTTATGCATCAATTGAGATGATCTTTTTTCCTTAATTCTGTGTATGTAGTACATTACATTGATTTAGTTTTGTGTGTTGAATTCCAGGAATAAATTCCACTTTGTCATCATGTCCTTTTAATAGGCTACTGAATTAGGCTTGCTAGTATTTTCTTGAAGATTTTTTCATCAATATCCATAAGAGACATTAATCTATAGTTTTCTTTTTTATAGTGTATTTGTCTGGGTTTATTATCTGGGTAATTTTGACCTGATAGACTTCAGATCTGAGAAGGATTGGTGTCAATTATTCCTTAATTGTTTGCTGAAATTCACCAGTGAAGCCACCTTGTCCTTGTCTTTTCTTTATTGGGAGGTTTTTGTTTACTGAGTCAATCTTTTTAGTAGTTATAGGATTATTCATCTTTTCTGTATCTTCATGATTCAGTTTTTGTAGGTTGTGTGTTTCTAAAATTTGTTCTATTTCTTCTTGGTTATTAATTTTTTGCCACACAATTTTGTAACACTCTTTTCATTTCTGAAAATAAGCGGTAGTATCTCCACATTTATTTCTGATATAAGTTAATTGAGTCTTCTTTGTTTTACTAGTCAATCTAGCTAAAGTTTTGTCTATTTTGTTGACCTTTAGAAGGAACCAACTTATATTTCTTTGATTTTATCATTTTTAATCTCTTGTTCTTTTACAGTTTGATTATAGTGTGTCTTGGTATGGGTATCTTTGGTTTTATCCTACTTGAACTTTCTGAAAATTTTTATATTTATATATCCATTCTTTTCCTCAAATTTAGAAAGTTTTCAGTCATTATTTCTTCAAATAATTTCTCTGCCCCCTTTTTCCCTCTCTTCTGGGTCTTTCATTATATGTGGGTATACACACACACACACACACACACACACACACACATATAAAATCTCCACTTGATATAGTACTATAAGCCTCTTAGGCTCTATTCACTATTCTTCATTCTTTTTTTTCTTTTTGATTCAATTTGAATCGATTATTTGACTCAATAATTTCAAATGACCCATCTTTAAGTTTTCTGATTCTTCTGCCTGTTCAAGTAAGCTGTTGATCTCCTCTAGGAATATTTCAGTTTACTTACTGTACTTTTTAGTGTCAGAATATCTGTTTATTCTTTCTTATAATTTACAACTTTGTTGTATATTCTAATTTTGGTCACATATCATTTTCTTAATTTCTTTAATTCTTTATCCACATTTTTTCATTAGCTGTTTGAGCACAGGCAAAATAATTGTTTTAAGTCTGTGTCTAGTAAATTCAAAGCCTGCATTTCTTTAGGGTCACTTTCTGGGGATTTAGTTTGTTTTTTTGAATGGACCAAGTACTCCTTGTTTATTAGTTTGTATTGTGATGTTTGTTGAAAATTGGATATTTGAAAAACAGCCAATCTTTTAGTCTTTGCTTACTGGCTCTAATTATCCTAATGTGAAGGCTTAAGGTCTTCTTAGGCTTTTCCTTGACATGAGTCTTCCCTGGGTTTGAGTGTGTGCATTTACCCCCACGTACACTGTTATATGTGTGGCTGCTTTTAAATGGCTTGATTTCCATGAGAGTCTCACCTTCACTTCTTTTCAGGGCCCAAGATGTTCTATTCTATTCTTCTGCCTATAATCCCTTGCCTCCATACACCTGCAAGTCTGTAGTCCCCATGCATATATTAATATCATGTACCCCAGCATCTACCACTGCTTTCAACAGCCTCTGATCTAACATCAAAACTATGCTTCCATTTCTATGTAAGCTATAAGCCAGCTGGGACAGAATTTAGTCCTTCACATATCCACCAGACAATACAGAATGTGCAAACAATTTCTACTCTTTTTATTCCAACCCAACAGAAGAACCAGTGATGGAGTGGCCTCTTCCTGACTGTACCCAGTGGGGATTTAGTAGGGTAAGGACAAGCACAAATGTCATAAAATTTTCTACTGTTTTGAGTGTGGGTTTGTCTTCGAGTGTCAACTTTCGCTTGGTTGCTACAGATGTTGGTTAGTTTCTAGATCTCTCACAAGTCTATTTCAGTAAATCTGCTATTTATTTGATATTTTCTTGGGGGAATAAGGACCTGAAGCTTCTTAGTCTGCCATCTTGCTTGGGAAAGATGTGCCCAGTTGTTCAATTTTACTTGGGCCATGTGACTTGGTACTGGCTAGTAGGGGATGGGTGGTAGTGGCATAAGCTACTTTAAAGTCTAGACATTAAAAATATACGATATAGGCCAGGTGCGGTGGCTCACACCTGTAATACTAGCACTCTGGGGGGCTGAGGTGGGAGGATTGCTTGATGTCAGGAGTTCAAGACCAGCCTGAGCAAGACTGAGACTTTGTCTCTACTAAAAATAGAAAAATTAACCAGGCATTGTGGTGCATGCCTGTAGTCCCAGCTACTCTGGAGGCTGAGGCAGGAGGATGGCTTGAGGCCAGGAGTTTGAGGTTGCAGTGAGCTATGATGATGCCACTGCACTCTACCCAGGGCAACCAAATGAGACTCTTTCTCAAAAAAAAAATGTGTGTGTGTGTGTGTATATGTATGTGTGTGTATATATATATATATATATGTACATATGTACATATATATATATGAATGATATAGACATGACTGCAGCACGTTGTTGATACAAGAGTTTTCAGACTTCACATCCCCACAGAGACACTACTTGTGACAATCACTCTCAGATGAAAGTACTTTTGTGGTAGTCTAGGAGTTCAGCAGAGAGGCCCAAGAATCTAGTCAGAGCAAAAAAATCTGAGAAGAGATGCAGTTTAAATTTACTCACATCACCTTTTCCCCAAGGGTGCACAGCTCAGTATGAAGAGATTGGCATGTGATTTCTCTTGTGGGAGTTAGTGAAACTGTAGTGAGTGCCTGGCTTCCCCACCTGTGTGAGATGCTGCCTAAGAGGCCCACTTCTTTTCCTCCCCACCCAGAAAAGAGAGGGGATTGGCAGAGCTGAGTCATCGAGGGGAAGATAGAAACAGAGAAAAGGAGTGGGAGCTGACAGCCACTAAAGCATGAAACTCAACAAATGGCTGCAGTTCTTATTAACCACCTCAAATGTTGAGCCTAAGAATACTGATTTATAGAAAAGCCCCCTGTATTTTTAGAGACAGATATGATTTCAGAAGTCAAGCAAGGCTTTGCCTTAAAGGAAAATGTAAACGTGTTAGTTCGCATATCAAAAGCTGCCTTGCCTCAGGAGGGCGTCTCAATGGTCAGTAACAGCTGCTTTCCAAGGCAACGCTGTAATCTGGGTTTATGGCTCTCACCTGTTCTGAAAGACAAAGCAGGTCTTGCGTAGAGCCATAGGTTGCCAGAGCTGATCAACAAAGACCTCTGGGGGGGAGAGCTGATCATGAAATATGCTGAGAGCTGATTAAACAGATATGTTGCCCGAGCTGGGCCCAGATGAACTATGCATTTAAAATATATAGTTTAAGAGATAGCTTATACTTCCCTTCTGAAATCTCTTATGATAACCAGAGCCACGATATCTCTGTTTTTGCTAAAGTAATAGCCATATCGTAAACCTAGAAGTTTACCCTAAGAAGATTTTATAACTCATTGTTTACCTAGGTAGAGTTAGTTGAATAATCTGTAGTAGCCTGTTAGAAGACTTTTGACCCTGAACCAAACTATCTATCATTGTGTAAATCCCATTGCCCTTGGCAACTGAGAGCCTGTATCTGCCCTATAAGTATCTGTGTGAAACTTCATTTGTGGTTGCATTTCCATGGGAAGAGATTGTAACCATCTGGGCACCCTCATTTGTCTATCTTCATAAATTTTTACTTTATAAACTATATCTTTGGCTCTGCATATTATTTTTTATTTCTGTTTCCTACTATTTTTTCATTCTTTGCGACGACCCCTGCCTGAGGGACCTGCAACCCTTTGCAGGGAGCGTAGCTAACTCCCCGCATTCAAAAATTCCACTAACAGGGCTACTCAAATACCCTTATATTGTGCATCAATAAAAGATTCTACCACCTAGCCTATGCATACCCCAGGCACTCTATGCACCCTACCCCCCTGAGGCTGGTGCACCATGAACATACCCATAAGTGGCACATGTGAGTGTCTACAGATTATGCTGGAATAAATTTAGAGAGATGTTCTACTTACTGAATTTGGAGAAGACTCTTAAGCTTGAACACTTCAAGGCACTGCTTGAGGGAAAATAAATCAGAGGCTCTAAGCATCTGACCTGTCTTGGCAGGACTGAGAACAGGTATACATTAGTAAGACTATCCCTCCAAAAGAAAACAGCAACAACAATAACAGCAGCAGCAAAACAAGAGAAGTAAAAAGACACAGCTCCTATCAAATAGTAATACAAGGGAGAATACAAAGCAGCTAGGTAAAAATCAACATGATAATTTGAATTATATCTCACTTATATTAACATTGAATATAAGTGGTTTAAATGTACCACTTAAAAATACAGATTGATGGAATGGATAAAAAAATATAATCCAAATAGCTGCTGTCTCCAAGAAACCCCTTTAACTCATAAAGAGTTGCATAGACTCAAGTTAAAGGGGTAGAAACAATATTCCACACAAATGTTAACATATAGCAAGCAAAAGTTGCTATTCTTATAGCAGATCAAACAGACTTTAGAACAACAACAGTAATAAAAGACAAAGATTGTCATTATAACATGATAAAAGGATCAATTTAACAATAAGATATAACAATGCTAACACTGGAGCTCCCAGATTCATAAAACAAATACTATACTAGACCTAGGAAATAAAATAAACAGCAATGTAATAATGGTGGAACACTTTGACAAATCACTGACAGAAGTAGACAGATCATTGAGGCAGAAAATCAACAAAGAAACACTGGACTTAAACAGGGCTCTAAAATAAATGGGCCTAACAGGTATTTATAGAACATTTTACCCCTCAGCACATGAAACATTTTCCAAGACAAACCATTTCTTAGGCCACAAAACAAGTCTTAACAAATTTTTCAAAATCAAAATTACACCATGTATCTTCTCAGACCATGGTGGACTAAGACTAGAAATCAATTCTAAGAGGAACTCTCAAAACTACACAAAAACATGGAAATTAAACAACCTCCTGAATGATCTTTGGTCAATGATGAAATCAAGATTGAAATTAAAAAAATTTTTGAATTGAATGGCAATGGGAACACAACTACCAACATCTCTGAAATACAGAAAAAACAGTGCTAAGAGGGAAGGAAGTTCATAGCATTAAATGCCTACATAAAGAAGATGGAAAGATTACAAATTCACAACCTAATGTCACAGCTTAGGGAACTATAAAAACAAGAACAAATCAAACCCAAAGCTAGCAGAGGACAAGAAATAAAGATCCAAGCAGAACTAAACAAAATTGAAATAAAAAAATACAAAGAATCAATGAAATGAAAAGTTGGTTCTTTGAAAAGATAAACAAAATCAACAGAACTCTAGTTAGATTAACCAAGATAAGAAGAGAGATAATTCAAATAAGTTTAGTTAGGAATGAAAAAGGAGACATTACAATTGATACCACAGAAATACAAAAGATCATCCAAGGCTATTATGAACACAAATTAGAAAATCTATGCATTTATACTAGAAAATCTAGAGGAAATGGATAAATTTTTGGAAACACATGACCTCTCTAGCTTGAATCAGGAAGAAATAGAAATCCTAAACAGACCAATAAGTAGCAAGATTGAATCAGTAATAAAAACTTTTCCTATTAAAGAAAGCCCAGGACCAGAAGGATTCACAGCCAAATTCTATAAGACCAAAGAATAATTGGTATCTATGCTACTGAAAATGTTCCATAACACTCAGGAGGGAATCCTCCTTAACACATTCTACAAAGCTTGTATCGCCCTGATACCAAATCCAGGAAAGTACACAGCAATAAAAGAAAACTATATACCAATAGTCCTTATGAACATAGATGCAAAAATCCTCAACAAAATGCTAGGAAACCAAATCCAGCAGCACATCAAAAAATAATTCACCATGATAAAGTGGGTTTCATCCCAGGCATGCAAGGATTATTTACCATATGCAAATCAATAAACATGATTCACCACATAAACAAAATTAAAAATAAAACATATGATCTTCTCAATAGATGCAGAAAAATAATTCCATGAAATCCAGCACACTTTCATGATAAAAACCCTCAATGAACTAGACATAGAAGGAAAATACCTCAAAATAATAAAAACCATATATGACAGACCCATAGCCAACATCATAATGAATGGAGTAAAGTTGAAAGCCTTTCCCCAAGAACTGGAACAAGACAACGATGCTCACTTTCAACATTTCTATTCATCAAAGTATTGGAAGTCCTAGCCAGGGCAATCAGGCAAGAGAAAGAAATACAGCACATCCAAATTGGAAAACAGGAAGTCAAACTATACCTATTTGATGATGATATGATCTTTTACCTAGAAAACTCTATAAAGACTCAATCAAAAAACTCCTAGAATTGATGAATAAATGCAGCAAAGTCTCAGATTACAAAATCAATGTACACAAATTAGTAGCATTTCTATATACTATTAACAGTCAAGCTGAGAGTCAAATCAAAGACTCAATACCATTCACAATTGCTACAAAAAAAATAACTAGGAATGTATTTAACCAAGGAAGTGAAATATCTCTACAAGGAGAACTACAAAACACTGATGAATTGTCCTCCTGTGGGTCAGACCACACTGCCCAAGCCGGCCAGTGGGCGCAGCCGTCCCATACTCTATTCCCTATTGTGTATCTCACACTCTCCAAACTTAGTGGTTGATTCTCCAATTCACCTTTTTATTTTTCCAGCACTGCTTGTCCTGCACTGCTTCTCTGTAGATTCACGATGCTGTTCCTGTGGGAAAGGTATCCACTCATGTGTAGCTATCTGCATTCTTCACCTCCCACTCTGGGAGCAGACAGCCAGGAGGTCACCACTAATCCTACGTTTCAAAAAATCCCAAAGCAATAAATGCTGGCGAGGATGCAGAGAGATAGGAACACTCTTACACTGCTGGTGGGACTGCACATTAGTGCAACCTCTGTGGAAAAGGATTTGGAGATACCCCAAAGAGCTACAAGTAGAACTACCATTTGATCCAGCAATACCACTACCAGGCGTCTATCCAAAGGAACAAAAGTCATTCTATAATAAAGATATCTGCACTCGAATGTTTATGGCAGCACAATTCACTATAGCAAGGATGTGGAAACAACTCAAGTGCCCATAAATCCATGAGTGGATTAATAACATATGGTATATATATACAATGGAATACTACTCAATTATAAGAAACAAAGGTGATCTAGCACCTCTTATATTTTCCTGGATAGAGATTGAGCCCATCCTCTGAAGTGAGGTATCACAAGAATGGAAGAATAGGCTCCAATTGTACTCGCCATCAAACTGGCACTGACTGATCAACACTAACATGCTCACATAGTAGTAATATTCTTTGGGGGTAGGGGGTTGGGGGTGGGTAAACTCACAACTGATGGACGTGGTGAGCATTGTAGGGGGGGAAG